>NIVC01002207.1:0-37500 GCA_002269645.1 Macrostomum lignano | reverse complement strand
GCAGACGCCTCTCGTGCAGACCGGCCAGGGACACTGCGAGTTATTGTTAGGCGCGGGGGCGGGGTCTGAGGCATATTATCCTTGACCCACTTTTTCTGCGTGTCCTAAGCTGCAGAATGAGACCGGATTTCGGTAAAGAAAACGAAATTCCTTCATTTCTTTTGCCTTCACCAACTCCCCCCCCCAGGGCGAAAAGTTGGCACCTTGCTGCAGCCTCTCCCTCCCGGTTGACTCCCATGCTCCCCGCTGGGCTTCAAGAAGAACAGCATTCCAGAGGTGCAGTGTCTGCGGTTTTCTCGGGGGGTAGAGGCAGCGGAGCATTGGAGGCCAGGTTCTGTCAGGCTGTCACGACGACAGCGCTTGAAAGGCAGAATCGGGTGGAGACTCTCTTCTCGACGTGCCCCAACCCCCTGCCCAGATTCACTCGCCCGCTCTCTGCTTCTGCTTTGGCCCCGCGGGACACTGTCCGCTGTGGGGCATTTGAAGGCGGCGGCACCTTTTCTCCGATGCCCAGGAGGCTGTGTGCCGATTCTCACTGTCAACCAATTAGTGCACCGGCCGCCTACCCCGCCCCTTCACGCCCGGGCTAGACTTTCAGAGACCGAACTGCAAGATAAAGCGGCAGCATTGGAGCTGGCAAAAGAAACAACGCTGCACTGCTGCCTCTTGGGGCTTTTGGGCCTTCTGCTTCAGCCTTCGGCTTCTAAACTTATCAGTCAAGGTTTTTTGACTAATTTTCGAAAGAGAAAGGCGCGGTGCTTCCTCCGCATCTACGATCGCCATCGGTACTTTTTGTGGAGGAAATCTCAGCCTCTGTTCCGGAGCGAAATCCGTATTGAAAGGAGGGAGAGAGAGACAGAGAGAGAGAGAGAGAGACAAGCGAGAAAGAGATGGAAAGAGACAGGCGCTTCTGTCGCAGATGTTTTTCTTGATTGACTGCCTCGCCGATGCAGCCAGCCTCTCTCATCCCAACCTACATCTTCCTGCTGCAGCAGCAGTAGCGCCTGACCGTTTTCTAACCGCGCCAAGGACGCGCCATACGCCACGCATCAGCGGCGGCGAAGTCGGAAAAAAACAACAACATCATCATGGGAGATGTGCAGAGCGGAGAGAGGCTGGCTTTATTGCCGCGTTCGTTGATGGCTTGGGTGGGCAGCAGCAGCAGCAGCAGCAGCAGTTGCTGTCGACTGTCCTTCTATATTCTGCACCATCCCCAAACTAATAGCAGGGCCGACCCTGAAAAGCGCTGCAGTGACCGAAGCATGAACACGGCTGGCTATGGTTGGAATGCCGTCCCGCACCGGTGCTCGGGCCCGATAGTTGAAGTTCCGGGGCGAAATTGTGACCCGTGTAGAATGGCTGTGTTTTTGACACTGCAGGCGCTTTTCTGCCTGCAACAGGCTGTGGGGTTCGTCTGTGTGAGAAAATTTATTATAAGGCAAAAGTTTTATTGCAATGTAAAGTAAAGGGTTAAATAAGGTCTATTATGATTGGCTACGAATGAGTTAGACTCGGTAGGGAGTAAGTTGGACTTGGTAGGGAGTAAGTTGGACTTGGTAGGGAGTAAGTTGGACTCTGTAGGGAGGTAGTTAGACTCAATAAGGAGTGTTATAAGTCGGTAGGGAGAGTTATAAGTCAGTAGAGAGTGTTAAGAGTCGGTAGGGAGTGTTAAGAGTCGGTAGGGAGTGTTAAGAGTCGGTAGGGAGTGTTAAGAGTCGGTAGGGAGAGTTATGAGTCGGTAGGGAGAGTTATGAGTCGGTAGGGAGAGTTATGAGTCGGTAGGGAGTGTTAAGAGTCGGTAGGGAGTGTTAAGAGTCGGTAGGGAGTGTTAAGAGTCGGTAGGGAGTGTTAAGAGTCGGTAGGGAGAGTAATGAGTCGGTAGGGAGTGTTATGAGTCGGTAGGGAGTGTTAAGAGTCGGTAGGGAGTGTTAAGAGTCGGTAGGGAGTGTTAAGAGTCGGTAGGGAGTGTTAAGAGTCGGTAGGGAGAGTTATGAGTCGGTAGGGAGTGTTATGAGTCGGTAGGGAGTGTTATGAGTCGGTAGGGAGTGTTATGACTCGAGTTTGAGTAAAGCCAAGCGGCCACCGCAGTAGCGGAGCAGTGGAACATCGGCAAGCAGCAGCAGCAGAAGAGAAGTCAGGAAATTGGCACCAAGCGGGTTTGCAAATGGACAAGTGAAGGCGGCTCGGCAAGCAGTTGATGAATTCGCAGGAAATGCGGCCTAGCGGAGTCGCGCACCGATGAAGTGGTTATTTTCAAGCCGCCAGCCTCAGGCGGGCGTCAAATCTGGACTGAGAGCCACTCCCCCTCCCTCATCGGGCTTTCGCGTGGAAAGCAAAATAAACTGCTTCCTGTCTGTTTGTTTGGCTTTGACAACCAAGACGATAGGGAGAGGGAGAGATGTCTCTGGGAACAGAATTCTCTACCAGAAGCGGTCGCTGAATGCTCCGTGCCAAGGACAGTCCCGCTATTCGATGACCAAACTTTAAAGTGCCTTCATCTGCGTAGGCATGCACGACTTCATTGTAAGACTGTATGCTGTATGTGTCTCTGTATGTGTCTCTACATGTGTCTCTTCATGTGTCTCTGCATGTGTCTCTGCATGTGTCCCTGCATGTGTCTCTGCATGTGTCTCTGCATGTGTCTCTGCATGTGTCTCTGCATGTGTCTCTGCATGTGTCTCTGCATGTGTCTCTGCATGTGTCTCTGCATGTGTTTCTGCATGTGTCTCTGCATGTGTCTCTGCATGTGTCTCTGCATGTGTTTCTGCATGTGTCTCTGCATGTGTCTCTGCATGTGTCTCTGCCTCTCCCTGTCTCCCTTGTCTCACTCTGTCTCCCTATGTGTCCCTTCCATCTCCATTCTATTTCCCCTCTGTCTCCCTTTGTGTCCCTTACATTTCCATTCTATTCCCCTCTGTCTCCCTCTGTGTCTCCATTCTACTCCCCTTTATCTCCCCTGTGTCTCCCTCTGTGTCTCCATTCTACCCCCCCCCCCTCTATCTCCCCTCTGTCTCCCTCTGTGTCCCCTCCATCTCTATCCTATCCCCATCTGTGTCCCCTCTGTCTCCCTCTGTTGCCCACTGTCTCCCTCTAACCCCTTCTATCTCTCTGCCCCCTCTGTCTCCCCACTGCATCGCCTGAATATCAAAGCAAAATTTCACTACAATTAACACTAAACGCCGCACACTGCCCTTCCCCCCCCCTGCCCTCTGCCAGTTGCCATTACTATACCGTAACTGAAATTGTCTCTGTTTCTGTTAGCTCCCAGTCCGCCTCCTGAATCCGCCCCCTCCCAACTATGGGGCAGGTTTCGCCTTCAGAAGCTCAGAGGTCTCAGGCGTGCTCTCTCAGATCGGCTTGGCGGGCACAGCTGGCACGCGCTGGAGATCGGGAGAGAGAGAATAAAAAAAAAGTTTGAAAGTAGAAAGCCTCAGGAGTCAGTGCTCAGTAGCTGGCTGCTTTGCCGGACCAGAGGCAACTTGTTGCGCTCCTGCACTGTTAACTGCGCTCGCCCCTCCCCGCAGTGCTCGCAGACTGAGAGGTGTCACAGCTCCAGTTTGGGTAGGCGGCTCCAGGCCAGCGCCAACGCGCCAAAAATTTGGGCTTGACTCATGAAATCTCGCGCACTGGGAGCTCCGTTCCCAACCCTCAGGCTAGAGCTAACCCAGAACCGTAACCCCCTCGAAGAGCCGGCTAAGATGTTAGTCGTACAGATTTGTCACGTGCTCTCAAAACCAAGGACTTTAATCGGAGGCGCTAGTTCGATTGGGGAGTCGGAGATCGGGACCGAGTGAACTGCGGCCCGGCAGAAAGGCGGGCAGGATCAGTGAAAGGAAGGACAGGATCAGTGAAAGGGTAGACAGGATCAGTGAAAGGAAGGACAGGATCAGTGAAAGGGTAGACAGGATCAGTGAAAGGAAGGACAGGATCAGTGAAAGGAAGGACAGGATCAGTGAAAGGGTAGACAGGATCAGTGAAAGGAAGGACAGGATCAGTGAAAGGAAGGACAGGATCAGTGAAAGGGTAGACAGGATCAGTGAAAGGAAGGGCAGGATCAGTGAAAGGAAGGACAGGATCAGTGAAAGGGTAGACAGGATCAGTGAAAGGAAGGACAGGATCAGTGAAAGGGTAGACAGGATCAGTGAAGGGAAGGACAGGATCAGTGAAAGGAAGGACAGGATCAGTGAAAGGGTAGACAGGATCAGTGAAAGGAAGGACAGGATCAGTGAAAGGAAGGACAGGATCAGTGAAAGGGTAGACAGGATCAGTGAAAGGAAGGACAGGATCAGTGAAAGGAAGGACAGGATCAGTGAAAGGAAGGACAGGATCAGTGAAAGGAAGGACAGGATCAGTGAAAGGAAGGACAGGATCAGTGAAAGGGTAGACAGGATCAGTGAAAGGAAGGACAGGATCAGTGAAAGGAAGGACAGGATCAGTGAAAGGAAGGACAGGATCAGTGAAAGGAAGGACAGGATCAGTGAAAGGAAGGACAGGATCAGTGAAAGGAAGGACAGGATCAGTGAAAGGGTAGACAGGATCAGTGAAAGGAAGGACAGGATCAGTGGAAGGAAGGACAGGATCAGTGAAAGGAAGGACAGGATCAGTGAAAGGAAGGACAGGATCAGTGAAAGGAAGGACAGGATCAGTGAAAGGGTAGACAGGATCAGTGAAAGGAAGGACAGGATCAGTGAAAGGAAGGACAGAATCAGTGAAAGGAAGGACAGGATCAGTGAAAGGAAGGACAGGATCAGTGAAAGGAAGGACAGGATCAGTGAAAGGAAGGACAGGATCAGTGAAAGGAAGGACAGGATCAGTGAAAGGAAGGACAGGATCAGTGAAAGGAAGGACAGGATCAGTGAAAGGAAGGACAGGATCAGTGAAAGGAAGGACAGGATCAGTGAAAGGAAGGACAGGATCAGTGAAAGGAAGGACAGGATCAGTGAAAGGGTAGACAGGATCAGTGAAAGGAAGGACAGGATCAGTGAAAGGAAGGACAGGATCAGTGAAAGGGTAGACAGGATCAGTGAAAGGAAGGACAGGATCAGTGAAAGGAAGGACAGGATCAGTGAAAGGAAGGACAGGATCAGTGAAAGGAAGGACAGGATCAGTGAAAGGAAGGACAGGATCAGTGAAAGGGTAGACAGGATCAGTGAAAGGAAGGACAGGATCATTGAAAGGAAGGACAGGATCATTGAAAGGAAGGACAGGATCAGTGAAAGGGTAGACAGGATCAGTGAAAGGAAGGACAGGATCAGTGAAAGGAAGGACAGGATCAGTGAAAGGAAGGACAGGATCAGTGAAAGGAAGGACAGGATCAGTGAAAGGAAGGACAGGATCAGTGAAAGGGTAGACAGGATCAGTGAAAGGAAGGACAGGATCAGTGAAAGGTAGGACAGGATCATTGAAAGGAAGGACAGGATCAGTGAAAGGGTAGACAGGATCAGTGAAAGGAAGGACAGGATCAGTGAAAGGAAGGACAGGATCAGTGAAAGGAAGGACAGGATCAGTGAAAGGGTAGACAGGATCAGTGAAAGGAAGGACAGGATCAGTGAAAGGAAGGACAGGATCAGTGAAAGGAAGGACAGGATCAGTGAAAGGAAGGACAGGATCAGTGAAAGGAAGGACAGGATCAGTGAAAGGAAGGACAGGATCAGTGAAAGGGTAGACAGGATCAGTGAAAGGAAGGACAGGATCAGTGAAAGGAAGGACAGGATCAGTGAAAGGAAGGACAGGATCAGTGAAAGGGTAGACAGGATCAGTGAAAGGAAGGACAGGATCAGTGAAAGGAAGGACAGGATCAGTGAGAGGAAGGACAGGATCAGTGAAAGGAAGGACAGGATCAGTGAAAGGGTAGACAGGATCAGTGAAAGGAAGGACAGGATCAGTGAAAGGAAGGACAGGATCAGTGAAAGGAAGGACAGGATCAGTGAAAGGGTAGACAGGATCAGTGAAAGGAAGGACAGGATCAGTGAAAGGAAGGACAGGATCAGTGAGAGGAAGGACAGGATCAGTGAAAGGAAGGACAGGATCAGTGAAAGGAAGGACAGGATCAGTGAAAGGAAGGACAGGATCAGTGAAAGGAAGGACAGGATCAGTGAAAGGAAGGACAGGATCAGTGAAAGGAAGGACAGGATCAGTGAAAGGAAGGACAGGATCAGTGAAAGGAAGGACAGGATCAGTGAAAGGAAGGACAGGATCAGTGAAAGGAAGGACAGGATCAGTGAAAGGAAGGACAGGATCAGTGAAAGGAAGGACAGGATCAGTGAAAGGAAGGACAGGATCAGTGAAAGGAAGGACAGGATCAGTGAAAGGAAGGACAGGATCAGTGAAAGGAAGGACAGGATCAGTGAGAGGAAGGACAGGATCAGTGAAAGGAAGGACAGGATCAGTGAAAGGAAGGACAGGATCAGTGAAAGGAAGGACAGGATCATTGAAAGGAAGGACAGGATCAGTGAAAGGAAGGACAGGATCAGTGAAAGGAAGGACAGGATCAGTGGAAGGAAGGACAGGATCAGTGAAAGGGTAGACAGGATCAGTGAAAGGAAGGACAGGATCAGTGAAAGGAAGGACAGGATCAGTGAAAGGAAGGACAGGATCAGTGAAAGGAAGGACAGGATCAGTGAAAGGAAGGACAGGATCAGTGAAAGGAAGGACAGGATCAGTGAAAGGAAGGACAGGATGAGTGAAAGGAAGGACAGGATCAGTGAAAGGAAGGACAGGATCAGTGAAAGGAAGGACAGGATCAGTGAAAGGGTAGACAGGATCAGTGAAAGGAAGGACAGGATCAGTGGAAGGAAGGACAGGATCAGTGAAAGGAAGGACAGGATCAGTGAAAGGAAGGACAGGATCAGTGAAAGGAAGGACAGGATCAGTGAAAGGGTAGACAGGATCAGTGAAAGGAAGGACAGGATCAGTGAAAGGAAGGACAGAATCAGTGAAAGGAAGGACAGGATCAGTGAAAGGAAGGACAGGATCAGTGAAAGGAAGGACAGGATCAGTGAAAGGAAGGACAGGATCAGTGAAAGGAAGGACAGGATCAGTGAAAGGAATGACAGGATCATTGAAAGGAAGGACAGGATCATTGAAAGGAAGGACAGGATCAGTGAAAGGAAGGACAGGATCAGTGGAAGGAAGGACAGGATCAGTGGAAGGAAGGACAGGATCATTGAAAGGAAGGACAGGATCATTGAAAGGAAGGACAGGATCAGTGAAAGGAAGGACAGGATCAGTGAAAGGAAGGACAGGATCAGTGGAAGGAAGGACAGGATCAGTGAAAGGAAGGACAGGATCAGTGGAAGGAAGGACAGGATCAGTGGAAGGAAGGACAGGATCAGTGGAAGGAAGGACAGGATCAGTGGAAGGAAGGACAGGATCAGTGAAAGGAAAGACATGATCAGTGATGAGAATGCGAGAGTAAAAAACGCAACCTTAAACACCACTGCCCTGACGCGCCATCAGAATCGCAAATGACATCTAGGCGAGGTTGCTCCTCATTCTGAGCAGCGAGATTGAATCAGTGCTCAAAAACTTCCTTAGCAACTCGATGCGGGTACGGCGGGTGCGCGTGTCGAACTTTCTCTCCAAGAATTCTGACGCTGACTGGCACTCTGTAGAGAATTCCCAGCCTCGAATAGGCTGAAAATCTCAGAAGCAGAAAGGAGCCCCCCCCGAGTTGCCGCAGCAGTTCCCCGCAGATCGATTCGTCTACTGTTTTGAGGCCAAGCGACCGGCCCACAGACAGCTAGGATTGACCAATTCAAAGGCCGCCCAGTAACACCGCGGGTCGAAATCGATCCGGGAAGTATTGATTTCTCCTCTTGTATCCTCTGATGCTTGCTTTTTTTCTCTCTTGCGATTTCTTTCTTTTTAGTCTCTTTTATTTCCTGAAGGATTTTTGTCCCGATATAGTTGATCCCTGGGCAAAGGCGGCGGAGGCTGAGTATCTCCATCTGGGAATGGGGCCTCTACGCAGATGCGGATTTGGAGCCAGTGTCACTCAGCCTCTCTGGGCCTGGCTCGGCTTGTTAAGAGAGATCAGCCACTGCCACTTCGGGGAATCGATAATTGAGTAGCCGGCGTGAGATGTCCGGATCGCTGCCAACCACAGGGGCTGGCGCCTCCCAGCGGTTGTGTGGCGGGAAAGTGCAGACTCCCGGGCTCTAACGGGAACCGAGGGCACCCTTGGAGTCACTCTTGAGTCACTCTCTAAATCACTCTGCAATTCACTCCTCTGTCTTCCTCTGTCTCCCTCTCTCTCCCTGTGTCTCCCTGTGTCTCCCTCTGTCTCCCTCTGCCTCCCTCTGTCTCCCTCTGTCTCCCTCTGTCTCCCTCTGCCTCCCTCTGCCTCCCTCTGTCTCCCTCTGTCTCCCTCTGTCTCCCTCTGCCTCCCTCTGCCTCCCTCTGCCTCCGTCTGCCTCCTTCTGTCTCCCTCTGTCTCCCTCTGCCTCCCTCTGTCTCCCTCTGTCTCCCTCTGCCTCCCTCTGTCTCCCTCTGCCTCCCTCTGCCTCCCTCTGTCTCCCTCTGTCTCCCTCTGTCTCCCTTTGTCTCCCTCTGTCTCCCTCTGCCTCCCTCTGTCTCCCTCTGTCTCCCTCTGTCTCCCTCTGTCTCCCTCTGTCTCCCTCTGCCTCCCTCTGTCTCCCTCTGTCTCCCTCTGCCTCCCTCTGCCTCCCTCTGCCTCTGTCACCCTCTCTCCCGTCATTTTCTCGCCTCGCCAAGGGTGATCAATCGATCTAGAATCCTTCTAATTCAGGACTGACTCTCCAAAAAAGCCGCTTGCCCGATGACAAGTGGCCACTCAGAACCGGGGACTGTTTAAAAATTCCGCACAGCGAACTGTCACTGCCCGCCCTTTAACTGCGTGACTGACAGACAGCGCACAAGTCTAAAGATAAGCAACTGCCTCCATAATTGAACGCGAATGCTCTCGGCTTTTTGCAAGTTAGTGTGCCACAGCGGAATACTTGGTGTGAAAAATATAGCGAGTGTCTTGAACTGACAGCTTGTCCGTCTCCGGCTGGGTAAAGGAGAGAGTGGCACCCCGAATCGGAAAATAATCCCCCTGCTCAAAACTGACTGGCCCCACCTGGAGCTCCGGTCTCTGGTTGTTGCGCTTTTCCCATTTGAATTTTTCACTTACCCACTCAACCAACTGTGCTGCCTTCACCCTCCGCTACCCCCTCTGCTACCTCCGCCCCCATCTCCGCTACCTCCGCTACCCTCTCTGCGCTCTCTACACCTGCTACCCCCTCCGCTACCACCCTCCATTACCCCTCCACTAGCCCCTCCGCTACTTCCTACTTCCTTCCTCTTCGCTATCTACAGCTAAATCTTCCTTTTTCTACCTCCGCAAACTTCTCTGCTACCCCCAGCTACCTCGGCTACCCTATATTACCCTGAAGATTCCCTCAGCTCCCCTCCCGACCCAGAGTCGCACAGGATTATTCATCGCTGCAGCCCAGCCGGCACTAGGAATCTACTGGAAATTGTATTCCCACAAGTGTAGATTTCTTTGTAAAGTTCCGCGCCAGTTTTGTGCGCATTTCCAACGCCGCCCGGCTGCCGCTGTTGGTGCCGGGGGCAGCCGTGGGGGGGGGGGCTTTGAAGGTCAGTCCTTGATAAAAAAACTCAGCGAAACAAACTACAGAGCCGCCGCCCGGCTTAAGAATGCTTTCAAACTGTGCAGAGCCGGACTGGGCGCAATGGGGGGATAAATTTAAAATAGGCGATTTCTCTGTGTTTCTAATCCTTCTGCCCCTTCTTTTCACCTTCTGTTTAGCCGCATCCGCGACGAGGAACTCGTAAAACAAATATTCCGAAGCTTCTTCTCTGTGCTAAGTTAGGCTAGCCGGGATTAACATTAGCGTGTTGTGCAATCCTGCTGTGCTGGAATTGTGCTGGTTGTAAACTTGCTGGCTAATTGCTTTGGCCTGCTGGCTGTCTGTCTGTCTGTCTGTCTGTCTGTCTGTCTGTCTGTCTGTCTGTCTGTCTGTCTGTCTGTCTGTCTGTCAGAGTGTGTCTGTCTGTCTGTCTGTCTGTCTGTCTGTCTGTCTGTCTGTCTGTCTGTCTGTCTGTCTGTCTGTCTGTCTGTCTGTCTGTCTGTCTGTCTGTCTGTCTGTCTGTCTGTCTGTCTGTCTGTCTGTCTGTCTGTCTGTCTGTCTGTCTGTCTGTCTGTCTGTCTGTCTGTCTGTCTGTCTGTCTGTCTGTCTGTCTGTCTGTCTGTCTGTCTGTCTGTCTGTCTGTCTGTCTGTCTGTCTGTCTGTCTGTCTGTCTGTCTGTCTGTCTGTCTGTCTGTCTGTCTGTCTGTCTGTCTGTCTGTCTGTCTGTCTGTCTGTCTGTCTGTCTGTCTGTCTGTCTGTCTGTCTGTCTGTCTGTCTGTCTGTCTGTCTGTCTGTCTGTCTGTCTGTCTGTCTGTCTGTCTGTCTGTCTGTCTGTCTGTCTGTCTGTCTGTCTGTCTGTCTGTCTGTCTGTCTGTCTGTCTGTCTGTCTGTCTGTCTGTCTGTCTGTCTGTCTGTCTGTCTGTCTCTCTGTCTGTCTGTCTGTCTGTCTGTCTGTCTGTCTGTCTGTCTGTCTGTCTGTCTGTCTGTCTGTCTGTCTGTCTGTCTGTCTGTCTGTCTGTCTGTCTGTCTAATAGTCTAATGATCCATCTAAATTTCTAATAGTGCAATAATGGGACTCTGTCGAACAGCCGCATTGACGCCGGCCTCTTGACTTTACAGAATGCATGCTCACCTGACACCAGTGCTGCAGTGATGGCGGCCCACAGTGCCGTCGCAGAAGAGTGCATATCTCAGTATCAAACCGATTTCACTGCCCCCCAAGGCAGTCCAAACTCCTTACTGACGATCAAAGATCACCGCTGCAACTGCAGTATAAACTCGGGGATTGATTTTTAGAAAATTAATAATTTAGGCTAAGCTTCAGCAAGAGAATCTGCACCCGTCAATTCGAGAAGCCTCGGTAGCCAGGCCTTGAAAAATTCAAGGCCTTGATAGTCTCCGTCAGCGCGCCCTCATTGGGACAGTCTGGCTGGACCAATTGGAGTGCGTGAATCCGAGGGGGGGAGGAGTCAGAGTTGAAGAATGGGCCTCGGCCTTCACGAGACAGTTGCTCTCCCTCTCCTCCCTCTCCGCCACCGTCAACTGGCATTTTCTGGCATTCCTCTCCAGCCCTGCAGCCGGATCCAGGGGACCGCGGGATGTCGAGCTTTCCTTCCTGGTCTGGGGAAATATTGGGCATGCAGCAGCGGGAATGTGAACTGGGGGGGGGTACATCTCGGTTGTGTCTGTCAGGATCATGTGTGTCTGTCTGGGTGATTTGTGTCTGTCTGGGTGATTTGTGTCTGTCTGGGTGATTTGTGTCTGTCTGGGTGATTTGTGTCTGTCTGGATGATTTGTGTCTGTCTGGGTGATTTGTGTCTGTCTGGGTGATTTGTGTCTGGGTGATTTGTGTCTGTCTGGGTGATTTGTGTCTGTCTGGGTGATTTGTGTCTGGGTGATTTGTGTCTGTCTGGGTGATTTGTGTCTGTCTGGGTGATTTGTGTCTGTCTGGGTGATTTGTGTCTGTCTGGATGATTTGTGTCTGTCTGTGTGATTTGTGTCTGTCTGGGTGATTTGTGTCTGGGTGATTTGTGTCTGTCTGGGTGATTTGTGTCTGTCTGGGTGATTTGTGTCTGTCTGGGTGAGTTGTGTCTGTCTGTGTGATTTGTGTCTGTCTGGGTGATTTGTGTCTGTGTGGATGATTTGTGTCTGTCAGGATGATGTGTGTCTGTCTGGATGATATGTGTCTGTCTGTGTAATTTGTGTCTGTCTGGATGATTTGTGTCTGTCAGGATCATGTGTGTCTGTCTGGATGATGTGTGTCTGTCTGGGTGATTTGTGTCTGTCTGGGTGATTTCCGTCTGTCTGGATGATTTGTGCCCGTCTGGGTGCTTTGTGTCTGTCTGGGTGATTTGTGTCTGTCTGGGTGATTTGTCTGTTTGCGTGATTTGTGTCTGTCTGGGTGATTTGTGTCTCTCTGTGAGTGTTTTGTGTCTGTCTGGATTTTCGTTGTCTGTAGAGGATTTCAGCTGTCTGGTTGTCGGGGATTTCAGCTGTCTGGTTGTTGGGGATTTCAGCTGTCTGGTTGTCGGGGATTTCAGCTGCCTGGTTGTTGGGGATTTCAGCTGTTTGGTTGTTGGGGATTTCAGCTGTCTGGTTGTTGGGGATTTCAGCTGTCTGGTTGTTGGGGATTTCAGCTGTCTGGTTGTTGGGGATTTCAGCTGCCTGGTTGTTGGGGATTATATCAAACGCGAATGGGAGTCGCCAGCTCTAGGATTAGGACTATATGTGGAGCTAAGTCCTTAAGCGTATCAGAAAGTTTTCAGTTAGTATTTGAAAGGCTCAAATATAACGAACTATTTTTCTGGTTCGGCAGTAAACACACAAGACAGCAAGACTTCCTGCCGGTTCTCTTGGGAGGCAGAGGTGGGGCAAAAATGTCAATAGAAGATGAAGCTAACAGAAATGGAAGAAAAGTGAGGCGGGCGGGTGAAAAAAACAGGAGGCTGCAAGCGCCAGAGGATTATTCTATGTGGAGCGGAGGGTCATGGAGTGCAGCAAATACGATCGCCCGTCCCACCATTCGATTCGGGAGGGGGGGGTCACTGACCCTGACACTGCATGAGCCCGGTCGGTCCTAGGTGGCCCCCGTGGGGGTCTCAGTAACGGGCGGATCTGTAGAGAGAGAGAGAGCCATTTTGCCAAAGACTGACAGGTCAAATATGATGTCGGCTTATGGCTAGGCTAACGTCTGCATATCTCCTGTCTGATGTGAGATGAGCTTATCGGCATCGCGACAGGGGCTGCTCAGCTAGCTGAGAAGCTGGGCGCATTGGGTAGCTAAATGCATTGTGTTCGGAATATGGTGTGTTTAAACTGGTGTATGTTTAAACTGGTGTGTTTACACTGGTGTATGTTTAAACTGGTGTGTTTACACTGGTGTGTTTAAACTGGTGTGTTTAAAGTGGTGTGTTTACACTGGTGTGTTTACACTAGTGTGTTTAAACTGGTGTGTTTAAACTGGTGTGTTTAAACTGGTGTGTTTAAACTGGTGTGTGTTTAAACTGGTGTGTTTAAACTGGTGTGTGTTTAAACTGGTGTGTGTTTAAACTGGTGTGTTTACACTGGTGTGTTTAAACTGGTGTGTTTAAACTGGTGTGTTTAAACTGGTGTGTGTTTAAACTGGTGTGTTTAAACTGGTGTGTTTACACTGGTGTGTTTACACTGGTGTGTTTAAACTGGTGTGTTTAAACTGGTGTGTTTAAACTGGTGTGTTTAAACTCGTGTATGTTAACTGGTGTGTTTAAACTGGTGTGTTTAAACTGGTGTGTGTTTAAACTGGTGTGTTTAAACTGGTGTGTTTACACTGGTGTGTTTACACTGGTGTGTTTAAACTGGTGTGTTTAAACTGGTGTGTTTAAACTGGTGTGTTTAAACTGGTGTGTTTACACTGGTTTGTTTAAACTGGTGTATGTTTAAACTGGTGCGTTTATGCTGGTGTGTTTAAACTGGTGCGTTTATGCTGGTGTGTTTAAACTGGTGCGTTTAAACTGTTGTTTACATTGGTGCTCTTAAATTTGTTTGTTTTAAACTGGTTTGTTTAAACTGGTGCGTTTTTTTTAAACTATTGGATTTAAACCAATCCTACAGCAGAAGTCGTCTGTGTTAAAAAAATTAACCAAAATTGTACAAATTTATCAACTAAGCCTCACTTAAAATGTTATGCTATAACTAGGCTTACAGATTTTTCATTTATTTACTGCACACATCACGATATGAGCTTAAGACTCTAATTGTGCTTCCAGGTCAGAGTTTGGTTCTAGTTGAGAAACGCGGGCAAAATGTTGGACTATGGAATTTCTTTGAAAGCTTTTCAATGTCCCAGCTGAAGGATTAGAGTGGAATTAGGCTGCAAGTGTGTAAGCATCGATTGTAATAAATTGGCTTTACCGCTTTCAAGAGCAGCTTGTTTTCGAGCTTGTAAAGGCTCGTGTTATACTACTTAAGAGAAATTGTGCTGTCAAAGTTTGAGGGAAAATTGAGTTTCAGAATTTAGAGCATAAACTGAATTTAGAGCATTTTCTTATTTTTCTTATTATTTTCAATTATTTTCTTAGAAACAAAGATTCCCGTCTTTCTGCTATCACTTAAGACGTTCTTGGGTGCACATTGATTGATTACTCGTACGTCTGTCACTGGCGCCTAAGGGGAGTGGCAGAATTTGTTGTCTAGAGAACTGTCTCTTGGTGGTCGTCACTGTCTCTTGGTGGTCACCACTGTCTCATGGTGGTTGCCACTGTCTCTTGGTGGTTGCCACTGTCTCATGGTGGTCGCCACTGTCTCTTGGTGGTCGCCACTGTCTCTTGGTGGTCGCCACTGTCTCTTGGTGGTCGCCACTGTCTCTTGGTGGGCGCCACTGTCTGTTGGTGGTCGCCACTGTCTGTTGGTGGTCGCCACTGTCTCATGGTGGTCGCCACTGTCTCTTGGTGGATGCCACTGTGTCTTGGTGCTCACCACTGTCTCATGGTGCTCACCACTGTCTCATGGTGGTCGCCACTGTCTCATGGTGGTCGCCACTGTCTCATGGTGGTTGCCACTGTCTCATGGTGGTCACCACTGTCTCATGGTGGTCGCCACTGTCTCTTGGTGGTTGCCACTGTCTCTTGGTGGTCGTCACTGTCTCTTGGTGGATGCCACTGTCTCTTGGTGGTTGCCACTGTCACATGGTCGCCACCATTTTGGTGGATGCCACTGTCTCATGGTGGTCGCCACTGTCTCTTGGTGGATGCCACTGTCTCATGGTGGTCGCCACTGTCTCTTGATAGGCGCCACTGTCTCTTGATAGGCGCCACTGTCTCTTGATAGGCGCCACTGTCTCTTGGTGGTTGCCACTGTCTCTTGATGGTCGCCACTGTCTGTTGGTGGTCGCCACTGTCTCATGGTGGTCGCCACTGTCTCTTGGTGGTTGCCACTGTCTCATGGTGGTTGCCACTGTCTCATAGTTAAATTGCTGCTTGAAGGCCCTGTGCTATATCATGTGTGTAGCAGCAGACGCAGACGCATTTTACTCGAAAATCGCTAACCGAATATCTATAAAGCAAAAATTATTGCTGCAAGATTAGGGAGGGAAGGGGCCTATACCGGCGTTTTATTGCATCGCATCTGCAGAATCCTGCATTACGTATTATTAGTTAGGTATATATTATATCGAATATTATTATAATAAAGCATCGGTGCTGCGTCCAATAAAATGAGGAGCAACCCAGACTAGTTTAGCTTGCTCGATAGTTTCACAGCAATGTTTCCATGCGGAAATATTAATGTTACAATCGGTATAAGGCAAAGACCTGTAAACTTTAAACCAGTTTCATACACCGGGAAACAAAGGCATTTCATCGAAGCTTCGCAAGGGGAAGTGTTGTTAGCCATACACGCAACAAGCAGACTGCTAAGACTGCTATCTAATTCTACTTGGCTTTACGATGCATATAGTACTCGTATATTTATACGTACACTCCGAGATTACGATTATAAAAGCGTTTAGCGTTTGACTTTTTCGTAAAGGAATTAAGGTTTCCATGTATCCAAAACCTGTCGAAAAAAATTGCTCACTAAAACCGTAGAGGCTAAGGTGGTGCTCGATCTCAATGCTTTAGAAAATTATGCGCTAACAGAAATGTTACATCGCATTTTGTATCGCATTGCTTTGCGTCATCTTAAAACAGCAACAAAAACAACAACAGCAGCAACACCAGGTGCCTGTGCTTGCACCCAGGCCACCCGGGATCAGATTAAACGCGAAATCAGCAGGGGAATGTGGCGCTGCCCTCCTTGCTCGAAAGCAGCCAGCCTTAGTCCACCCTCCCCCACGGGCTCGGACCCGACCATCCCTAGGCGCGGCCGCTCGGCTCCCGGCTGGGACAGCTCGAAACCGACCTTAACCATTCTGCAATGGAACGCCGACGGGATCTGCAACAAGATGGGGGAGCTGGAGGAACTCGCTCAGAGACTTCAGGTCGATATCATCACCGTCCAGGAGTCCAAGCTCATGTCGCTAAATCGAACCCCTAAGTTGCCAGGCTATATCACCGTTCGCAAGGACCGCAAAGTAGCTAGGCTCGACCCCAGCATCAAAGGAGGTGGCCTGTTGCTTTTCGTCCGCCAAGGCATTCCGTATCGTAAAATCCAGGGCTGGAACGGCGGCACCACTGAAGGGAGCCGTATCGTCGTGAACACGTCCGCCCGCGACAGACTTATCATCACCAATATTTATCGCCCCCCGATCCGGCGTATCGAAGGCGAGGACCACCGCGAGCATCCTAGTGTCGACAGCTGGCTCCGCTGCCACCACCGCGAGATCATCACGGGCGACTTTAACCTGCACCACCCATCCTGGGGGAGCGACGCCGATCAGGGCCGGGACAGCCTGCCTCAATCCCGTTGCCTTATCAACTGGTGTTCCTCTACCAACTACCGGATACTCAACTCCGGAGCTCACACCTGCATTGACCGTCACTCAGGGCGCTCCAGCGCTCCCGACCTCTCCATTGCCAGCCAGGAGATCGCCCCCCCGCTGCACCTGGTCCACTCTCAATGAACTTGGATCGGATCACAAACCTATCCTGATCTCTATCAGCACTGCTCGGGACACTCTTCGAGCGACACCCAGATTCCACTGGGCTTGGAAGAAAGCCGACTGGTTTCAGTTCAGGTCCATTCTCGAGGAAGACTGTGAACACCTCAACCAAGGTTCCATCAAGAAACAGGTCAGCCGGCTTACCAAAGGTATGCTCAAAGCGGCAGAACTGGCCATCCCGCGCAAAAAGGTCTCCATCAGAAATAAACCGTACTGGGATGACGAGCTGAGCAAACTGCGTGATCATCGCAACGCTCTCCGTGAAGCCGCCGCCCCTCCTGAGGAATGGCGCGCTAAAAGCCAGGAGCTTATCAAGCGCTGCGGCGAAAAGAAACATGAATTTTGGAAGGACTTTATCGGAAAAATGGCCGAATCCGAAGACCCCAAAAAGGTCTGGAACACCATCAAATGCCTTAGCAACGGCAAACAAGCGGCCCACCCTAATGAGAACCTGGTCGTAGATGGAAAGGAACTCTGTACCGACAAGGACAAGGCCAACGCCTTCGGCAGATATTATGAAGATATTAGCACTCTGAAGCACGACGCCACCCACCGCAAATTCAAGGTGCAAACGGCTACTCGCCTAGCCTCCTATGAGGCGGACGACGACAACTATCGCCGTGACTTCACCGAGGGTGAACTGCTCAGAGCTCTCGACAGACTTGATCCAAGCAAGAAATGCGGCCCCGATGGCATTGAAGCAGCGTTCTTTCTGCACCTGCCCGACCGCTGGAGAGCCGCGTGGCTCAAGGTCTTCAACCGCTGTTGGCGCACTGGACACTGCCCTGGCCCCTGGAAGCAAGCTATCATCATTCCTCTGCTCAAGGAGGGCAAGGACCCCAAGTATCGAAGCAGTTACAGACCAGTTAGCCTCACTTCCATCTGCTGCAAAATTCTCGAAAGACTCATTCTGGACCGCCTCTACTACTGGCTGGAGCGACATAGAAAGATTCAACGTTGGCAAGCCGGCTTCCAACGAGGCCGGGGCTGCGAGGAACAGGTCGCCCGCCTGGTCCAGGCCATTCAAGACGGTTGGGAGCGCAACCCGCATCTCGAAACCCTTGCCGTGCTCATTGACTGCTCCAGAGCGTTTGACAGAGTCTGGAGGGCCCGACTCCTCGCCCGGATGATGGACGAGGGCCTTCCCGCCTGTATGGACAAATGGTTTGACAGCTTCCTTGAGGGCCGCCAAATTGCCGTTAGAATCGGCGCGACCACCGGAAAATGGCGCCGGCTCCGTGAGGGAGTCCCGCAAGGGGCTGTCAGCTCGCCGGCCCTCTTCCTTCTCTACGTTAATGCCTGGTCCGACTACATGACGGCGAATGTCGAATATAGCGGCTACGCGGACGACATCGCACTCTGGACGACGGGCCGTGACATCCGTGAGCTTCTTGCTCGCACTCAAGATGCGCTCCAGAAGATCGAACAGTGGGCAGATCACCTGCGCATTGACCTTAATCCATCCAAGACCGAATGCTGCCTCTACAGCAGGGACCGCGCCGACCGCGACCGCGCTCTTCACCTCTCGCTGAATGGCCACTCGATCCCCTCCAAGAAAGAACTGAAGTTCCTCGGGGTGTGGATAGACCATGGCCTCCTTTTCGACAAGCAATCCAACGCGGTCAAAGAGAAGATGGCACGCAGAACCGCCATCATCCGCGCGCTCGCCCATCGCGAATGGGGCTGGGACCGCGCCCTGCTCCTCCGGGTTTATCGAGCACTCGTCGAATCTGTGGTCTGGCACGCTGCTGCTGCCTGGACTCCATGGCTGTCCAGTACCCGCCTCAACGACCTGGACCGCGCTCAAAGAGAAGCCCTCAGAGCCATCACGGGACTGCCACGCTCGACACCGGTGGAAGCCATCTATATGGAAACCAACGTCAGTCCGATCAGCTTCGAAGCCCGCCGTAGGGCCCTGATGGCCTACGAAAAAGCAAACCGCCGCCCGGCCGACGATCCGTTCCGGCAGATCTGCGACAGGCAACTCAACATCCGGCTAGCGGCCAACAAAGGGCTACGAGAGCAAGCCAGAGCCATCTGCAACGCTATGATCCCTCTCCCGCGTCTGCCCACACCAACGATCCGCAACCCCCCATGGGACTCGCTGGTTGATTGCGGGGTGCAGATGTTCACCAAACTCCCTAAGCATGAAGGATCTGCGACCGAAGCTGTGCTCTCCGCGATTGAGCAGCGTTGTCCCGACGCAGCCCTCTACTTCACTGACGGTTCAGTCTCAGGAGGCACCACCAACGGGGGATCGGCCTGGATCCTCCTCCACAAAGAAGACGGCACCATCATCCGCAGAGGGCACGCGGCAGCTGCCCGATGGTGCAATTCCTACGAGGCCGAGCTCCAAGCCATCACTCTCGCGCTCCAGGACATCATTGATTCCGCTCCCGCCTGCGCCGCCATCCTCACGGACAGTCAAAGTGCCATTACCGCCATCCAAGCCGACCGGCCCACTCTGAACGCTAGGCTCGAGCTAGCGAAGACCCTCATCGTGACCGCGGCCCATAGGACCAAACTTACGCTGCTCTGGGTGCCCGGACACTCGGGGGTGCACGGCAATGAACTAGTCGACACTGAAGCTAAAATCGCCGCGACTCTCTGTCAAGATCAGGTGCTCATCTCGCTCCCCGCCTCCAAGGAGCGGATCTACCATCACCTTCGGTATCAGCCCGACCTGCCAGGACACCTGGAGGTTTACCGCACCCCGGTGTCCCCTGGAACGGGCACTCGTCGGCAGCAGTCGCTTATATCCCAAGTCAGATCCGGCCATTGCCTAGAATCATCCTACTATCGTCACCGAACAGGCATCGCCGAAGGAGGGCCATGCCGGCTATGCAATCAACCGACTGAGCAGTTCCATATTCTCCATTGCCCTAAGCTCGAACTTACTAGACGCACCATCGGCGTCACTAGCATTGGTGACCTTGCACGAGGAGAAGTGGTGGCGCAGCTCTTGGGGGCCATCGACTGGCGGCCCCTTTGAGCTCATCTCCGCAAACAACAACAACAACAACAGCAGCAACAACAAAATACGCGTTCAGCGTCACAGGGCGCGCCTCAGGGCCAGGTCGCGAACGAACGCCACGCCGCCGGCTGAATCCGGGGCGCCGGCGTCAGCCAGCAGGCAGTGCGATCTCAACGACGCAGGCGGGATCTGCCGCTTCCTCCGGGGGGTGGGCCGACTTCTCGGCCGGCCAAGCCCCCCAGCCGCCTGCCGAGAGAGAGAGCACCTCCTGCACCGTCTGTGGGCATACGTCTCGGCGCGGATGATGTGGCCTGCCAGCTGGAGTCGACAACGCAACAAGTCGCTTGGACGGACCAGGCCGGCGCGGTGATACAAATCCACGTCGGTCACTCGCTCGTAGCCGATCTTGAAGGCGGCGCGCAGCAGGCCAGCATGCGCCGCGTCAACTTGTTGCTCGAGCGAATCCGTCAGCGTCCAGGTCTCGGCGTTGTACAGCAGGACGGTCTCAATCACCGCCTGGAACGACAGCCCTCACAGAACGAAAGGCAGCCCAGGCAAGCCCGCGGCAACGCCGCAAAACCAGACCGCCAATTTAGACGAACTGGTGACAGCGCAGAAACTCTGTCGCATACCCATCAGCGCATCGGCACAAAATCGCAGTCTCGATGTCGTCCGGCACGCAGAGCACGACGGTTTTCTGCGTGTTGACCACCAGGCCGACACTCGCCGCAACAAAAACTAGCTTGTCTAGTTGTCGTTGGGCGCCCTCGAGAGTTGAGGAGAGCAGGGCAAGATCGTGGGCGTAGCCAAGCACGCTGAGCCGCCTCTCCAGTTGACGTCGACCCACGCGTCGCCGCAACAGAAAGCCGTCGTCGTTGGTAGAAAGAGCGGTCCGCGGCACCCAGACGAGCACCAGAACGAACAGGAACGGCGCAAGCGTATCTCCCTGAAGCACCCCGGAGGATGTCTCAAAGAAGTCCGATAGGCCGTCCAGTGTTGAAACAGCAGCTGTCGTATCACGGTACATCGTCATGATGGCGGAACTCAGCTGCTCTGGCACGTTGTACGCACGGAGCACCTTTGGGAGCACAGAACTGACGACCGAGTCGAATGCTTCTTAAAATCTACATGTATGAAGATAGCAATCAGGATCGACTGGAGTATTCGTGCTTCCTCGATGACTCACCAGAGAGCCAGAATCTGCGTCACCATGCCTTGATGGGGCCGGGCCGGAAGCCGTTCTGCTCAGGACGCAGGTACGGATCCAGCACGGGCTGCAATCGCGATAACAGCATCCGGTTGAACAACTTCGCAGCGCAGGACTGAAGGCCTCGATGCTCCACAAGCCTTGTGGTGCCCGGCTTCTTAGGAACTGCGACGAGTGCGCCGTGGTCCATTCGTTGGGTGCCTCCTCACCGAAGAGCACGCGATTCATCACTCTGGCGACCTCACTTGCCCACACAGTGGATGCACAGCGCCTCGATGGGCACCTCGTCCTGGCCTTGTCACCTTAATGGGCACCTCGTCATCCTAAACCCAAGAGCTGTAATCACCGAAGAACACTAAGGTTACAAAATGACAACTGAAGCTTTCTACGAGAACACGCAATGTCGTCATTTATATATATAATCTACACATATAAGCTAGCTAGTCTTTAGTTTATACATTTAACTTCAGCATAAACGAACTATTTGTACATGCTGGTTGTAAAATCTCTATAAACACATTAACATTTTTGACAATGAAGACAGCGTTTTTGCGAGGCTTTGTATTTTCCGCAAAATTACCAGCAGAACAATTATCGATCTAAAGGCATCAGTTCGGGAAAATACTTCGTAGGTAGTAGTACAAGGTGAGAACTTTGTGAAACACCCCTAATCTACCTTTAAACAGAGTAGAATTTTTCCTCTGTCTTGCCTTTTCAGGAAAATATAAATCGTTCTATTTTAGGAAACGAAATGGCCGGATCCTACATGTATATTGTCTATAGAATTATAATTGCAAAGTTTTACATATACATGTGATCGACAAAGTTGATATAAACTATTTCAGTACCTATGAATTTAAATGGACATATAAACGACGTATTTACCGCAAGAAAATCTACAGAAAACTCAATCGTTCGTTATGCCCTATGTAATTAGGAGAAAAAACATTTGCGCTTAAGTTAATCTTTGAGTGAATCTGAAAGGCAATGTTATATGTCTCATAAACAAACTAGCGACCTTATCAGCTACTTTTTAAACAGATAGCAGTGGCCAAAAGTAAAATACAATGGGTAGGTAAGTAACTTTCTGTGGCAAATACACGTGTAAACTGGTAAACCCGTTAGTTTGTAACAATGAGTAAAACAAATCCTACTTGCTTATTTATATCAGAAAAACCTAAAAAGAAATTTAGAAGAGAATTTCAAAATAAGGGTTAAGTATTTCTTTTTTGTTGCTTAATAAACACATTCTATTCTTTAGTCACGATTTCCTCTTTAGATTTTTAATTTTCACCGCTGATGTAGTCATTAAAAGTTTTGTTCTCCACTTGAGCTTTAATTTTTGGTTGTTTTGTGCCTGCATATTGCAAAACTAGTGCATAGTCAATTGTTGCTTCGCAGGCTAGTTTGTTTTTTATCTTTCGGTACGTTCAGTCATACGAAAGACCACACCAATGTCGATTCCTTCTGACCTGCCTCAGCCCAGGCTATGTAATTTAAAAAAATGGCCAACATATGCAGGCTATGGCTTTAATCTGCATGCTGAAAAGGGAAAACCTGGTCAGTATATAGGCAAAGTTGATCCAAATTCTCCAGCTGAGACAGGAGGGCTGGGTCAAAAATTCTTCCTTATTGAAGTGAATGGTGCCAATGTTGGTAAGTGTACTTTTAACACATTTTACATTTACATTCTACATTTAAGTGAAAACAAGTAGCATTATTCAAACTGAAATATTTTTTGGGTTGAGCTCATCTGTAAGCATATTAAAAAATAAGCATAAAGTTGAAAGTAAATTATATATATTTGACTTATTATAATAATGCTATTAATTTAAATAAATTTTTAGAATAATAATAAAGAATAATATGTATTTAATATGTTATTTGATAGTCACAAAGCATGTTAAATATATATTTAGTGCATACAACTGTATATTATTTAAGTTTCTATGAGTATAATGATTTATGAAGAAACTGAAATAAATAAAGTTATTTGCTTTTTTCCATTTTAAGTATTACTAATTCATATTTTAACTATCAATTTTAGAGGATCTAAGCCATCAAAAGGTTGTGGAAAGAATTAAGGAAACTCCCAACAAAGTGACAATGCTTGTTGCACCCAGTGAGACTTACAAATACTGTAAAGAGCATAAAATTGTCATCACCATCAATACTCCTAATGTTGAAATATATACAACGCCTGATGAAGAGCCTGGTGCTTCTGAAACTATCCAGAAAGAGGTTTGTATTTTCTTAATTTTGCTCTCTCAACCTTCGTAAGATTACTATTTGAGAAACCAAGAAATTTCGAAACTCAGAAGATTTGAGACCACAAGGAAACTCCTTGGGATCAATGGAGTTGGGACCAAGAAACTCGGGATCAGGGACAGTTGGGACCAGGAAACTCGGGATCAGGAAGAGCTGGGACCAGAAAACTCGGGATCAGGGAGAGTGGGGACCAGGAAACTCGGGATCAGGGAGAGCTGGGACCAGAAAACTCGGGATCAGGGAGAGTGGGGACCAGGAAACTCGGGATCAGGGAGAGCTGGGACCAGAAAACTCGGGATCAGGGACAGTTGGGAGCAGGAAACTCGGTTAAACCTTGAGCTCCACCCCTACTGCTGCACCAACAGTCTGGCGCAGTCGAGCAGTTGACGCCTCCACCTTCTCAGCCACCGCCTGAGGAGGCTCAGTCACCTTCGCCGGTGCCAGATCACGATGAGGCCGACTATTCCGTGCCAGATCACGATGAGGCTGACTATGCTGTTCCAGATTATTCTACTCAACAGCCCGTATTTGCCGAGGTAACTCTACAGTTATTGATTGTATCACACATACGAGTAACAGCATGACAGTAATACACTTTTCTCGCTCATTTTCATACTACTCAAGAAAAAAGATAAAGTTTTTTTAGCTTCAAAAGCAGCGTGGTTGCAAAGGCGAGCCAATGTGTAATAACTAGTTATTATTATCAATGATGTTACAGTCGCTCGCACAGCATTAAAGAAGCTTGTGCCCAGTGCATACAAATAATCTACATATATGCACATTTTGGACAATGGAGCGTTCAAATAAATGGCCGCGAATGAGCGAAAATTGCATAGTTGTTGTGAAGTGTTTTGCGTCAAGTGTTGAGCGCTGGCACACTGTGGGGAGAGAGAGTAGTTAGAGAGATCTTTATAGTTTAGGGCATTGCTGCTTGCAGTGGCAATGAGTGGCAAAGGCTTGCTTAAGGACTGCTAAATTAAAGTAATTGGACTGGAAACCAACTCGAAACAACATAGAGCGGATAGGTGACTAGGATAAACTGAAGCTGAAACAGACAGCTGCTGACTGAAAGACGCGCAGATGTGAGTAGACCAATAGTTGACACTAAACTGTATGGACTGGTAGTAGGCTCACGGAAAATTGAAAGGCACTAAGGCGCAGACAGGTAGACACTAAAGCGAAGACAGACAGGCACTAAGGCGCAGACAGACAGACACTAAGGCGCAGACAGAAAGACAGACACTAAGGCGCAGACAGACAGGCACAAAGGCGCAGACAGACAGGCACTAAGGCGCAGACAGACAGACACAAAGGCGCGCAAACAGACAGACACAAAGGCACAGACAGACAGACACTAAGGCGCAGACAGAAAGACAGACACTAAGGCGCAGACAGAAAGACAGACACTAAGGCGCAGACAGACAGGCACAAAGGCGCAGACAGACAGGCACTAAGGCGCAGACAGACAGACACAAAGGCGCGCAAACAGACAGACACAAAGGCACAGACAGACAGACACTAAGGCGCAGACAGAAAGACAGACACTAAGGCGCAGACAGAAAGACAGACACTAAGGCGCAGACAGAAAGACAGACACTAAGGCGCAGACAGAAAGACAGACACTAAGGCGCAGACAGAAAGACAGACACTAAGGCGCAGACAGACACTACGGCGCAGACAGACAGACACTAAGACACAGACAGACAGACACAAAGTCGCAGACAGACAGACACAAAGGCACAGACAGACAGACACTAAGGCGCAGACAGAAAGACAGACACTAAGGCGCAGACAGAAAGACAGACACTAAGGCGCAGACAGAAAGACAGACACTAAGGCGCAGACAGAAAGACAGACACTAAGGCGCAGACAGACACTACGGCGCAGACAGACAGACACTAAGACACAGACAGACAGACACAAAGTCGCAGACAGACAGACACAAAGGCACAGACAGACAGACACTAAGGCGCAGACAGAAAGACAGACACTAAGGCGCAGACAGAAAGACAGACACTAAGGCGCAGACAGAAAGACAGACACTAAGGCGCAGACAGACACTACGGCGCAGACAGACAGACACTAAGACACAGACAGACAGACACAAAGTCGCAGACAGACAGACACAAAGGCGCAGACAGACAGACACAAAGGCGCGCAAACAGACAGACACTAGGCGCAGACAGACAGGCTGCACAGGCATACAGATACAATCAAACAGATAGATGCGTTGCCTGCAGTTTTGTTTTAGGTTTTGTTATAGAAAAATTTTTTCGCGATATTTTAGTACAAGCCGGGTGATTATGCATCCAGTCCAGAAGCTTTGCTTTAGTTATCCATGGGTAAATACGTTTGTGGAGCTAGAGAAACAGAGAGAGAGAGAGAGAGAGAGAGAGAGAGAGAGAGAGAGAGAGAGAGAGAGAGAGAGAGAGAGAGAGAGAGAGAGAGAGGAGTAGGTTCGCTAGTTCGCTATAGGGTTCGCTTTTCAAAGCCTTACCGTATCAGGTGACTAAGCCTGAACTGCTGCGCTACACCGAATGCCGAACAGTGAGGCCGGTCAGTGGTTAGGCTGGGGTAGGTCTGCAGAGAAATATTTAACAAGGATTTTTGTGATATGTACGTAGATTCTCTATTTTCTTTCGCCAAGTTGCCGCCCATTCTAGAAAGGGTTTGATATAGTTAGGAATAGAAAATATTAACACTGCTTGTAGACGGAGTTTTACAGCCAAGCCAAATTTGTTAGAAAAATGAGAGAGAGAGAGAGAGAGAGAGAGAGCTTGGAGAGACGGTCTCTGCTCTGTACGCGTGTGTTCTCTCTCAGTAAACTACTGAATATTTCCATATTTCTCTGATTTGCTTCACTGAATATTTTTGATAAAGAAGCAAAATTAGCATTGAATTTTTATATCGCTGGTCAGAGTTTCCCTTGCACCTGTGTGTGCGTGTGTATGACCTTGCAAATAAAATAAAATTTACAATCCAATACGGGGAAACGGGCGACATGTTAAGGCGTGTTTTAACGTTTGTTCGCTTGAATGGGTTTGCCTGGGGCCTGTTTGCTTTTTGGCTTTGAATTAATTCAGGAGAATTGAGTAGCTAACGTGAGCAAGGGTCAGTTTAGCCTCAGTTGTCAGTCGAAATTCCGGTGTTGATTCAACTGGCTGAGTTTATAATATAATCATGTAATATAGTCATGCCATTTTCTATGGCAAAGTCAATAACTCAATCACTGGCCTTTATAAAGAGAGTACTGGCTACGCCACCTCACCTGCTGACATCCTCGTCAATAAGAGTCACTGGTTACACCACTGCTGACATCCTCATTAATAAGAGTCACTGGTTACACCACTGCTGACATCCTCATCAATAAGAGTCACTGGTTACATCACTGCTGACATCCTAATCAATAAGAGTCACTGGTTACACCACTGCTGACATCCTCATCAATAAGAGTCACTGGTCACATAGCATCAGCCTCATCTGCTCACGCCCATGACCTCCACCTCCCTTATTCAGCAGCTGAGTGCCGTTTCATCGCAAACTGCATCTCCGGCTCCGAGTCCGCAGCAGCAGCGCCGCTCGTCCCCGACCCCGCCAGCGCCAGTCGCCGAAGCCCCGTCGCCGACCCCGCCGGCGCCAGTCGCCGAAGCCCCGTCGCCGACCCCGCCGGCGCCAGTCGCCGAAGCCCCGTCGCCGACCCCGCCGGCGCCAGTCGCCAAAGCCGCGGCCCCGGCAGCCGCAGCCCAGAACGGCGGCGGCGGCAAAGGCAGCGACCCAGTCGGCAACATCAGCCTGGAGGAGATGCGGGCCAAGATAGGCCAGAACAAGCGCACCCAGGTCAAGATGAAGCCGGGAACTTTCTCTGAGAAGAGCAACATGTTCCAATCGCTTTGAGCATATCAAAAACACTAACAGACGTATTGTTTTTCCATTTTGTTTTACAGGCCAACTAACGATCTCGTTCCAGACTGTAGCGGCAAACCTGCAAAGTACTTGATGAAAATCATCACTTTTTATCTACTAAAAAGAATAATTGCGCTTTTTCGGCATTAAACTTATTCCAATAACTTTTTTGGCTTAGTGCTTTTATATCTTATGATGAATATTTCCGTTTTTAGATTCTTGTGTGTGTGAACGTACTGCCCGTGTAGTGCCGTGTGTTCTGTCGTTTCAAATTTGTACTGCACATTTCAGCACAGTTTTTGTCATTCCACGTGTCGCCCCCCCCCCGTTCTCCGTTGTTTCATCATCAGCTCACTACAGATATCGCTGCTCTTCCACTAGTTAAGACAGCTGGACTCAATTTTACTGATGCTATCAGGGTACGTACGTGTTGCACTGCGATTCTGTTGTGTTAGATTCTCTGCTTTCGAAAAGTACAACTCATTATTGTAAGCTGATTTCTACAATCGATATATTTAGAAATCCAAATAGCTTTACGATTATCATCAGATTAGGATGTGCTATAGATCTGTCTTATACACAAATTCATGTTTATACGGTTCACGATTATTATATACTATTGTGCCCAATACTCACAGCTGATGTCTGTCTGCTCAAAGTTTTTTGTGTTTTTTATCAATTGAAATAATAAATTCATAAATATACACTTGGCTCGTGTCTCTTGTGCCATTTTGTTGCTGGGAAATCGATTGTATCTTTTGCGTGGCTCATGTTCTGATTTTTTATCTTGTCGGATTTGGGTTGCCACCCTTCCAGATCCTCAGTTGCTGGGCCAGCCTTCCAGATCCTCAGTTGCTGGGCCAGCCTCACAGATCTTCAGTTGCTGGGCCAGCCTCCCAGGTCTTCAGTTGCTGGGCCAGCCTCTCAGATCCTCAGTTGCTGGGCCAGCCTCCCAGGTCTTCAGTTGCTGGGCCAGCCTCTCAGATCCTCAGTTGCTGGGCCAGCCTCCCAGATCCTCAGTTGCTGGGCCAGCCTCCCAGGTCTTCAGTTGCTGGGCCAGCCTCTCAGATCCTCAGTTGCTGGGCCAGCCTCCCAGGTCTTCAGTTGCTGGGCCAGCCTCTCAGATCCTCAGTTGCTGGGCCAGCCTCCCAGATCCTCAGTTGCTGGGCCAGCCTCCCAGGTCTTCAGTTGCTGGGCCAGCCTCTCAGATCCTCAGTTGCTGGGCCAGCCTCCCAGGTCTTCAGTTGCTGGGCCAGCCTCTCAGATCCTCAGTTGCTGGGCCAGCCTCCCAGATCTTCAGTTGCTGGGCCAGCCTCTCAGATCCTCAGTTGCTGGGCCAGCCTCCCAGATCCTCAGTCCGCCAGTTTCCCAGATCCTCAGTTGCTGGGCCAGCTTTCCAGATCCTCAGTTGCTGGGTCAGCCTTCCAGATCCTCAGTTGCTGGGCCAGCCTTCCAGATCCTCAGTTGCTGGGCCAGCCTCCCAGATCCTCAGTTGCTGGGCCAGCCTCTCAGATCCTCAGTTGCTGGGCCAGCCTCCAGGTCTTCAGTTGCTGGGCCAGCCTCTCAGATCCTCAGTTGCTGGGCCAGCCACCAAGATCCTCTGTTGCTGGGCCAGCCTCCCAGATCCTCAGTTGTTGGGCCAGCCTCCAAGATCCTCTGTTGCTGGGCCAGCCTCCCAGATCCTCAGTTGCTGGGCCAGCCTCCCAGATCCTCAGTTGCTGGGCCAGCCTCCCAGATCCTCAGTTGCTGGGCCAGCCTCCCAGATCCTCAGTTGCTGGGCCAGCCCCCCCCCCCCAGATCCTCAAGTTATCTTGTCTAATTAATCGATGAAAGCAGGAATTTACTACAATTATAGCTAGTCGTCAAGCTTCAAATATTCATAGTTCAATGAAAAATTGCATGGCACTTTTATTCTGCTGTTAAGTCATGAGTAAGTCATCGTCATGAAGTGTTACGAGCGTAAAATGTTGACAGGCTGATGCGAATTGGACTAATACGCTCAGACACCCACATGAGCAAAGTTCAAAAATAGAAAGCGCATGCAATAAGGCAAAGTGGGGGACGGGTATTTTATATGCAAACATTCAACACAACAAAATTTTCAGATAAGCAAGATTGAAAACTGTGGTTAGTAGTATAGTCGGACATTTTTTTATCTATTATGGAATCGTGTATGACATACGCGACTGACTGATTTGAGTGGATAACTGGCGTTACATGTACAAGCTATTTGTGAGAAATTCATTTCTTCTATGATCATTCCTCTGCATGCAGCTGCCCGTAACAAGTATGTGTAAGGTCATCCATTATCGATCGCTGCCTACAAAGAGCAGAGGGGCACAGGGTACGAGCGTAAATAGTCATGAGATACTTTTAGCTACTTCAACTGTACCCACCCACCTCACTCCTTACACCCACCTCACTCCTTACACCCACTTCACTCCTTACACCCATCTCACTCCTCACACCCACTTCACTCCTTACACCCACCTAACTGTAATTACAGGCACCTCACTCCTCACACCCACCTCACTCCTCACACCCACCTCACTCCTTACACCCACCTCACTCCTCACACCCACCTCACTAATCTTACACCCACCTCACACCCACCTTACTCCTTACAACCACCTCATGCACGGCACCAGTTACAAGAAGCAAAATTAACTCTCACCGCTACTCCTCAGGCGTCTGACTCTTCCAGCTTTCGTATCATACGGCTGAATCCGTCCTGCTCCAGCAGTTCCTCATTGTTGAGAAACTCCTGAAAGCTGTCCGACAGTTCGCCCTCCGACTCCTCCAGCTGGAGAGCGTCACCTTCCTCCACGCCGTTCTCCTCATCGTCGTCCCAGATTCCCTCAGCGCCGGCCTGGATCTCCCGCACCAGCTCCGGATCCAGCAGCGGCGACTCGGGCTCGCCCGCCTCGTCCTCCGCCTCCTGCAGCGCCTGAAAGTCCAGCTGGACGACCGGAACCGGCGCCTGGGTCGCTTTGATGTTGGTCTCGTCGATAACTGGTGGCGACTCCGCGCCCCTGTGGTTGTCCTCGGCGGCGGCCGCGGCAGCGGCCTGTGCCTCGTTATTTACCAGGTCTACAGTTGCGGATTCGACGTCCCTGAGAATTGAGCTTAATGAGCGCTGGGAATTCTGGACGCTTTCTGTTGCGGCTTCGGATGCTGTACGATAGACGCTGCCAACTCCGGCTCTTGGACTGTGGAGAGAACCAATTAGTTTTTTAATTTTAGAGTCAGTTGTGTGTATACCTATCTCTGTTACTGAGCGATGTAGTTGGATCAGTTTGTTATTGTGGGTTGACACGGGTGGGTGTAAGGAGTGAAGTGGTTGTAAGGCTTGAGGTGGGTGTAATTGCAGTTAGGTGGGTGTAAGGAATGAGGTGGGTGTAAGGAGTGAGGAGGGTGCAAGGAGTGAGTGAGGTGGGTGCAAGGAGTGAGGTGGGTGTAAGGAGTGAGCCGGGTGCAAGGAGTGAGGTGGAGGGGCCGTAGCCCAGCGGTAGCGCAGCTGCTCTGGTGTGCCAGCGACCCAGGCTCGATTCCAAGTGCAGGTTCACATTAATTTGGGGCTGAATTGGAATCTCGGTTTGGCTCTGCTCGTGCAATTAACGGCCTTGAGAGCCAACCCCCCAAGGCGCAGTGAAGTGTACATGCCTAACGATAAATAAGTTAGGGCCGCTGTACACTCCTGTGTGAGTGTGTGCCTGCGTACGTATCCGCGCGCTTGCATGCCTGCTCAGGGGAGTCGGCGGAATGGGCAGTAATGCCTCTCGCCGGTTGTGTGCCTATGTCGCTTAAAGTGCGCCAGGGTGCACACAACCCCCCTGCCTCTAATAAAAAAGGAGTGAGGTGGGTGTAGAAGTTAGCTGGCTAGCGGTTGAGGTGCTTGTAAAAGCAGATTGAGTAGAGAGTATTAAATTGGAGGTTTCATGTCAAATTTAGAACTTTCCTTTTGTCAGTTATTATTGTTAATGAACGCATGGTAAATAGGTGAATTTGTGTTTTATCGCTTTATAACTTTACAATTATGCAACTTACCTGTATCAACCGGCAGATTGTTTAAGTTTTCCCACCGGCCTCCAGTCACCGGGCGATTCTCCAGATTCTCCCACTGGCTTCCAGTCACCGGCCGATTCTCCAGATTCTCCCACCGGCCTCCGGTCACCGGGTGATTCTCCAAACTTTGCCATTCTGCCGTTTTCTCCCGCGTAGAGTTCGGCGTCTTACTCGATGCCGCCGCAGCCTCCCCGTCTTCGGCATCTTTCTCAACTGCTCTGGCCGCCTGGCGTATTGCCTTTCGCAGCCGGCGGTCGCTGCCGGCCTCTCCGTCCGAGTTGTCGTCGATGCTTTCGTTGCTGCTGCGGCTGCCGCTGGACTCGGCCCGGCCTACCCAGCGAGCCGGCGCTGACGCATCCAGGCTGCGGACTTCCGGCGTGTCGTCATCGATAGAGACCTCCTCGATGTCGTCGTCTCGTTGAATCTCGTCAATATCTTCTTTAACTTCCGGGGCTTCGGTTCGAACTTCCAGTTTGGGCGCCTTCCGTTCTAGATTGATTGACTGCGCCGACTGCGCCACCGAGCTGACTGCGGCCTCTACGATCTCCTCTGCGTCCGAATCCAGCTCCGCCTGTACATTCAGGTCGACTTCCGCCTCGGCCTGTACATCCAGGTCGACTTCCGCCTCAGCCTGTACATCCAGGTCGACTTCCGCCTCAGCCTGTACATCCAGGTCGACTTCCGCCTCAGCATGTACATCCAGGTCGACTTCCGCCTCGGCCTGTACACCCAGGTCTACTTCAGCGCCCGATTTGATCTCAATATCAGATCCGATTTCTTCTTCCGATTCTACTTCCACTTTTGCATCCGCTTCCAATTCCCTTTCAACTTCTGCATCAGCGTCGATTTCTACTTCCGCTTCTGGACGGACATCAACACCGAATTCTACTTCCGCTTCCGGTCGGACATCAACACCGAATTCTACTTCCGCTTCTGGACGGACATCAACACCGAATTCTACTTGCGCTTCCGGTCGGACATCAACACCGAATTCTACTTGCGCTTCCGGTCGGACATCAGCACCGAATTCTACTTGCGCTTCCGGTCGGACATCAACACCGAATTCTACTTCCGCTTCTGGTCGGACATCAACACCGAATTCTACTTCCGCCCCCACCTCTGGTCGGCCATCAACATCGAATTCTACTTCCGCTTCCACCTCTGGTCGGACATCACCGAATTCTACTTCCGCTTCCGGTCGGACATCAACACCGAATTCTACTTCCGCCTCCTGTCGAACGTCAACATCAAGTTCCAATTCTGCATCAACTTCCGGTCGGATATCAACACCGAAGTCTACTTCCGCTTCAACTTCTGGTCGTAAGTTAGCATCCAGCTCCACTTCCGCATCAACTTTCGGTCGGACGTCAACATCGAATTTTACTTCCGCCTCCACCTCTGGTTGGCTCTCAAAATCGAGTTCTAGTTCCACATCAGCTTCCGGTCTGAGGCCCACTTCAACTTCCCCATTGAATTCCACTTCGGCATGAGTTGCCAAGTCAACCGCAGCTTCGACTTTTTCTTCAACATCAATCTCCACTTCCGGTTCGACTTCCGCGGATTCCGCATTCGACAACGCTTTGTCGGCATTCCTAACAGCCTGAACCACTAGGTCGGCCTCGTCCAGATCGTCATCCCCGGACGCTGACAGGCTGTCGTCGCTGCGCGGCCGCGGCATCTCCACCAGGGTGTTCGCCGTGCCTGACGAGGTGCCACCTGACGAGGCGGAGCCGCGCCTGCCTGTGGACTCGGTCAGCGCGTCTTCAACGGCGCCACCCAACGAGCGCCAGGTTTTGCCTTCGTCTCCGGGTTCCAGCGACAAGTCGAGGTTCGGGACCGCCACCTCGCCAATGACAGCGTAGGCGTGCGAGTCGGCCTCCTCTTTCAGCATCAGATCCACCGACAGTGCCACCCATTCGTCTTCCTGTGGCTCCGCCTCCGTCCAGTCGGAGTTCAGCAGGGCCCGCTCGAGTTGGCCACCAGCTGCCGCCTGCGGGACTCCGCCGCCGCGGGCCAGCAGAAGCCGCGGCCCTCCTGTAGGCGCAGGCGCCGGCGCCTCCTCGGAGACAACGATCGATGGTAGGGCGACGCTTCGCGAGGCCTCGCGCAACGGTGTTGACGCGGCAGCGGCGGGGCGGCGGCGGCGGCGGCGGCGGCTGAAGTCGCTGGCTGCTGGTGCTGGAATTCTACTGTGAGGCCGTAGCAACCGGCCAGGCCGAGCAGGAAGCTCACATGATCGGGGTCGACCGCGTCGGCCGCTTCGCCAGCTGTTAGGTCGACCCGGATCGCCACGATGCGGTCGCCTAAGGCAGTGGAGAGGCCGGCATTCGTTAGCAAGGGAATTGTTAGGATTTAGGTTGGGGTTAGGGTTGAGGTTGGGGTTGGGGTTGGGGTTGGGGTTGGGGTTGGGGTTGGGGTTGGGGTTGGGGTTGGGGTTGGGGTTGGGGTTGGGGTTGGGGTTGGGGTTGGGGTTGGGGTTGGGGTTGGGGTTGACATCAGGACAACGAAATTACCTGCTCGAACGCCTTGCCGACTGCAGAGCGAGCTGTGCGCGGGGTCCTTGGACACCAGGACCATGTTGTTGCTCAGCTTAATCTTTAATTCCAAGTCCTCAAGCTTGGTGGCGCAAACTGATATTAGATCCTTGACCTCCGGCTTTGGCTTGTTGACATGCTGAAGTTGTTGATGAAGACAATGGTTTGATAGTGAACAGCTGAACACTGGGAACCAGGTGAACACCGGGAACCAGGTGAACACCGGGAATCAGGTGAACACCGGGAACCAGGTGAACACCGGGAATCAGGTGAACACCGGGAATCAGGTGAACACCGGGAACCAGGTGAACACCGGGAACCAGGTGAACACCGGGAACCAGGTGAACACGGGAACCAGGTGAACACCGGGAACCAGGTGAACACCGGGAATCAGGTGAACACCGGGAACCAGATGAACACCGGGAATCAGGTGAACACCGGGAATCAGGTGAACACCAGGAACCAGGTGAACACCGGGAATCAGGTGAACACCGGGAACCAGGTGAAACACAGGTTGGCTCACAGGATAATCTGTGGGCTGGCTCACCACTTTGGCAGAATCCTGCTCGTTGACCATCCGCACTGAGGCGCCGCCGCTCTGCTCAGCTCGGCGACCGGTGGTTGCGGGCCGGTTCTCCACCCAATCAAAGCCGGTGTTCTCGACGCCGGACCGGGACCTGTGTGAGCTCGCTGTCCAAGGAGGGTGCGACGACAAAGGGACTAGGTTAAAGTGAACTGTATCCCTGTCCCTCTACCCTCTCATGCTCTTCTCCTCTCCCCCTCATGCTCTCCATCTCCCCTCATGCTCTCCATCTCCCCTCATGCTCTCCCTCTCCCCCTCATGCTCTCCCTCTCCCTCTCATGCTCTCCATCTCCCCTCATGCTCTCCATCTCCCCCTCATGCTCTCCATCTCCCCCTCATGTTCTCCTCTCCCCCTCATGCTCTCTATCTCCCCCTCATGCTCTCCATCTCCCCTCATGCTCTCCTCTCCCCCTCATGCTTTCCCTCTCCCCTCATGCTCTCCATCTCTCCCTCATGCTCTCCCTCTCCCCCTCATGCTCTCCCTCTCCCCTCATGCTCTCCATCTCCCCTCATGCTCTCCATCTCCCCCTCATGCTCTCCATCTCCCCCTCATGTTCTCCCTCTCCCCTCATGCTCTCTATCTCCCCCTCATGCTCTCCATCTCCCCCTCATGCTCTCCCTCTCCCCCTCATGCTTTCCCTCTCCCCCTCATGCTCTCCATCTCCCCCTCATGCTCTCCCTCTCCCCCTCATGCTCTCTATCTCCCCTCATGCTCTCCCTCTCCCCCTCATGCTCTCCCTCTTCCCCTCATGCTCTCCATCTCCCCCTCATGCTCTCCCACTCCCCCTCATGCTCTCCATCTCCCCCTCATGCTCTCCCTCTCCCCCTCATGCTCTCCCTCTCCCCCTCATGCTCTCCATCTCCCCCTCATGCTCTCTATCTCCCCCTCATGCTCTCCTCTCCCCTCATGCTCTCCATCTCCCCCTCATGCTCTCTATCTCCCCCTCATGCTCTCCCTCTCCCCCTCATGCTCTCCATCTCCCCCTCATGCTCTCCGCTAATGCCACTCCTCCCGAAGCCCTTGCAGCCAGCTCTCACATCTCCTCTTCATCAGGCGCATTCGCCGCAGCAGGTAGCAGACGAGGATGACGCAGACGCATACGCAGACGATAAACGTCACGGCGAAGGTCACCCCGGCTGCCACTCCTGGCGAGACGTCCTGTGCTCGAGCCTCATAGGGAAGGATTGCGATTATCAGAGCTGTGGTGGCCAAGGCCCTGGCCACCTTGCACACAGTTGCATTGCGTCACGCAAGCTGCTGCTGCTGCTGCTGCAGATCCGGGGACTGGCCGACTGACCTTATCAAAAGAATTAGTGCTCAGATGAGCTCAACGAGCTGGTCGGGTTTATTCTGACCCTCGCACTTAGAGGGGCCGTGTAAAAGAGATTGTTGCCAGAATATAAGACAAAACTTCAGGGGTAAGTGTATAGGCATTTCTATTGCATGGTTAACACCGCCTGGCCCACTCAGTCTCTCAAACTACTGCCATCTTCTCTTTCCCTGACCCACTGAGGTTTCCTTCTTTCAAAAATCTAAGGGAGGCTTTGGTTAGCAGCGCGCACTTCTCTCGCTCGATGCCGCGCTCCGCCTGCTCCATTTCAGCGGCCGCAAATGACACTTCACTCTGACCCGCCCGCCCCTGCCCGATGGAGCGGTTTATTGTTTGAGAGGACAGGCCTTTATGCTAGCCAGCTGTGCCATTCATGCGGCCGTTCGGCATTCCGCTGTGTTGGCTTTGGTTACTTCTCGCCCTCCACCTGTCCGTGTATCTATCTATCTATCTATCTATCTATCTATCTGTCTATCTATCTATCTATCTATCTATCTATCTATCTATCTATCTATCTATCTATCTATATCTATTATCTTCTATCTATCTATCTATCTATCTATCTATCTATCTATTATCTATCTATCTATCTATCTATCTATCTATCTATCTATCTATCTATCTATCTATCTATCTATCTATCTATCTATCTATCTATCTATCTATCTATCTATCTATCTATCTATCTATCTATCTATCTATCTATCTATCTATCTATCTATCTATCTATCTATATATCTATCTATCTATCTATCTATCTATCTATCTATCTATCTATCTATCTATCTATCTATCTATCTATCTATCTATCTATCTATCTATCTATCTATATCTATCTATCTATCTATCTATCTATCTATCTATCTATCTATCTATCTATCTATCTATCTATTTATCTATCTATCTATCTATCTGAGAACGCCATGTCAAATTTGCAGCACAAGCGCACCTGAGTAATATCTTGGACTCAATGAGTTCACTTACGCGCATTCTTCATCTCAACTGCTTCTGCCGGATCGTTAATTGCTGTAATTTCCATTTTAGTAGCAGAAACAATGCGCGGCCCGCCCGCATGATGTGCAGGCGAAAACTCAAAAGAAATTTTTGTTAATTCGAAAGCCAGCCGGAGAGGAGGCTGGGGCACGAGCGCTTCGCCATACTCGTAGTTGAAGCGAGGGTGAGCAGCATGACTCATTACTCAATTTGTCATTCCGCTCATATAGCAGCATAAACAGTGCGCACTACTTCAGCCAGCACTGCTGCTCATCGAAAGGCACTCGGGCTCTGCTTCTATTACTATGAGTAGCGCAAAATGAAAGTCTATAAGCTTTATAAAATTTGCTGTACCTATAATAGAGGCATCTTATTTAATTGCTTTCTTCTAGGAATAAAAGCGTATCGTCTGCACATCGGATTAAATCTCTGCCAGCATGCCTCAGCCAACACTCTCCCTCCATCCATTCAAAAAGGACATGGTTAGAAAAGTGGCCTTCAAAACATTTTCCATAGATTCGAGTGTTGCGTCCTTTACTTTAGTAGCCTTTGCATGGCTCAAGGGGGAATTGCTGAGATTTCACTTCTCAAAGGGGTGCTGACATCTTGGGCTAGATCATATGATCTTTGGGGTGGCTGCCAGCTAGCTGTCAGGGGCGATAATTTTTTTGCTTTAAAGCATCCTTTTCCGTAAGAAAGTAACAGTAGCAACTATATACAAAAATTTCTCTACATTTAGTTCATTCAAAATTTCTCATTCCTTTCTTTGCTACCACCCGTCAAATGAGTTTTTATGATATCACAAGATTTAGCTGTAATTCTAAGTTCCTTGAGAACGAAAACTTCGCCCAATTTAACATTGGCTGCGATCAAATATGATTGAAATTGACTTCTGTAAGTCTGTGATTTCAATCCGTCTATCTACGACAAGCAACCCAAAATCTTGTAGGACAAAAATTACATAAAAGATG
>NIVC01002206.1:155000-192517 GCA_002269645.1 Macrostomum lignano | reverse complement strand
ACGACTTGAACGGCGTTAAACGGGGCGCCCATTCGCATTCTGGAGACTGAAATTACTAAGAATAAAATTGCCAACTTCATCCTGGTGGAGGTGAATGAGCCAGGTGAGCGACTGCCTGCCTGTCTTTTTGTCTGTCTGTCTGTCTGTCTGTCTGTCTGTCTGTCTGTCTGTCTGTCTGTCTGTCTGTCTGTCTGTCTGTCTGTCTGTCTGTCTGTCTGTCTGTCTGTTTGTCTGTCTGTCTGTCTGTCTGTCTGTCTGTCTGTCTGTCTGTCTGTCTGTCTGTCTGCCTGTCTGTCTGTCTGTCTGTCTGTCTGTCAGAGTGTCTGTCTGTCTGTCTGTCTGTCTGTCTGTTTGTCTGTCTGTCTGTCTGTCTGTCTGTCTGTCTGTCTGTCTGTCTGTCTGTCTCTCTGTCTGTCTGTCTGTTTGTCTGTCTGTCTGTCTGTTTGTCTGTCTGTGTGTCTGTCTGTCTGTCTGTCTGTCTGTCTGTCTCTCTGTCTGTCTGTCTGTTTGTCTGTCTGTCTGTCTGTTTGTCTGTCTGTGTGTCTGTCTGTCTGTCTGTCTGTCTGTCTGTCTGTCTGTCTGTCTGTCTGTCTGTCTGTCTGTCTGTCTGTCTGTCTGTGTGTCTGTCTGTCTGTCTGTCTGTCTGTCTGTCTGTCTCTAACAGCAACACGTGAATACCCGTATCCCTAACTGGATCCGGCACTCCATAAAAAGCACTAATACCTTGTCTCGAGCCCCATCCGGTCTGTGTGCGTAAAGTTCAATCTTACAGCGATAATTTCCTGATTGATGGGTCTCATCATGCAACCGGCAAACCGCAAAAAAGTCATCGGTAAAAAAGCAGACATCCGCCCGCCCGCCCTCCGCCGCCGAAACCCACAGTGGTCAGCCGCGCCCGGGTGACGACCAACCGCGCGACTTCCAGGACATGATCGACGACATCTTCGTGCAGGGCGGCGGCGACTGCCCGGAGTCCACGGTGCTGGGCATCAAGTACGCGCTGGAGGCTGCGCTGCCGCACTCCTACATCTACGTGTTCACGGATGCTAGCGCCAAGGATCCTCACCTCACCAACGAGGTGCTGGATCTCATTATGAAAAAGGAGAGCCAGGTAATCTTTAGTAGGAATGCATGCTTGAGCGTAGGCCTTTGATTGTGCTATATAATATCAGACTGAAGGTGTGATAATTGACGCAATTAGTAGACCGAAAGTAAGATAATAGACTCCAGCTATTGTAGTAAACTGAAGGTGAGATAATTGACTCCAATTAGTAACCTGAAGATGAGATAATTAACTCCAATTATTGTAGTAAACTGAAGGTGAAATAATTTACTCTAATTAGTAAACTAAAGGTGAGATAATTGATTCCAATTATTGTAGTAAACTTAATGTGAAATAATTGACTCCAATTAGTAAACTGAAGGTGAGATAATTGACTCCAATTAGTAAACTGAAGGTGAAATAATTGACTCTAATTAGTAAACTGAAGGTGAGATAATTGACTCCAATTAGTAAACTGAAGGTGAAATAATTGACTCCAATTAGTAAAATAAAGGTGAGGTAATTGAAGGTAAAAATAATTTACAATAATTGAGTAATATTGATCGGTCAAATTGCCCTCATTACTATTCTCAGGTAGTGTTTGTTCTCACCGGCGATTGTGGAGATCAGGGCAGCGCAGCCTACCAGGCCTACCAGAAGATCAGCCAGGCCAGTTCGGGTATTCTGATCCGCATTCAGAAGAACGAAGTTTTCGACGTGAGCAGTTGTATATTTTCATTTCTGTACATGTATTTAGTTCTGTTATAAAAGCGTATTGAAATTAGTATAGCATTATATAGTAGATATATTATTTTTTACTAATTTTCAACTTCTTAATCGTAGTATTCATGTTACATAAAGTCAAAATGAAAATTTTCTTTGTCAATACTTTTTCTCTGCTTCAAAACTGACGCAAAAATTGGCGTATCAGTTGAGCGTAAGCCAAACGCTGCGCTGTGGCCTTGCAATGCCTGCAGGTCTCTCTGAGTGAACGCTTCAATTTCTGGTCCAGATTCTGGACTGCTTGGAATGCCTATTTGGAAGGAAAGATATAAAAGTTGGATGGTGCTGTGGCTGAGGCTGGGCCAGTATGGGGAACAAAGACTGGAACAAAGACTGGAACCCGATCCTTTGCCAGGATATCAAATTCACTGCTAATTCCCTGAACCCCTAGTGTCGTCTTGAACTCCATTTTAACTAACCGAATGCCTTCAACAGTACTAGCTGACTATCTGCAAACTTCTTGCAAATGACAAATATTGTCATTCATAATAAATCATCAGCTTGGACTGTAGATAGAATTTCCTACCTTAATTGACGCACTTTCAGAATTCTGAATCTCAGAAAAATCAATACTCCCGGGAGGGCTGCGGGCACCTCTCAACTCTCAATCCCGAATCCCAAATCTCAATCCGAATCCTTATCTCAATCCCGAATCCTTATCTCAATCCCGAATCCTTATCTCAATCCCGAATCCTTATCTCAATCCCGAATCCTTATCTCAATCCCGAATCCTTATCTCAATCCCGAATCCTTATCTTAATCCCGAATCCTTATCTTAATCCGAATCCTTATCTCAATCCCGAATCCTTATCTTAATCCCGAATCCTTATCTTAATCCCGAATCCTTATCTCAATCCCGAATCCTTATCTTAATCCCGAATCCTCATCTCAATCCCGAATCCTCATCTCAATCCCGAATCCTCATCTCAATCCCAAATCCCAAATTTCAATCCCGAATCCCGAATCTCAATCTTGAATCCCAAGTCTCAATCCTGAATCCTAAATCTCCATCCCGAATCCTAAACCTCAATCCCAAATAGAAAATCTCAATCCCGAATCCTAAATCTCTTAATCCCAAATCCCAAATATCAATCCCGAATCCCGAATCTCAATCTTGAATCCCAAATCCCAAATTCTGATTCCGGATCAAGATTGTTTACAGTGAGCTCAAAGTCCCGATCCCAAGGCCTCCCGAACCCAAAACACCCAAAAGTACATCTAGCTACAAAAAGCCACCCCATGCCTGAACCAACAGATCATGAACCTGGTGAAGGTGGCAGTCACCCTAGAGAAGGTGAACATACTCAACGTGGACAAGGAGCTCGCCGATGACAACAACATCTACGACATCCCGGTTGACACCACCATCAAGCAGCTGACAATATCCGTGTCCGGCCAGGGTGCCAAAATTGAATCGCTACAGGATCCGACTGGCGCCGCGGTGGACGGCGCCTACAACATGACTCTGCCCAATGTGGACATCAAGAGCCTCAGCCAGCCTGTGGCGGGGCACTGGACTCTCAAGGTGTCCCGCCGATGGGTGAGAGAGTGGGAGAGAGAGCGTGTGTGTAAAAATGGAAAGGTAGTGTAAAGTGTAAAATGGGTTAGAAGAACTATAAGGGAGATATTAGATATGAGGAGGTTGGACATTACATCAGGTATGAGAGAGACTAGATACAAAAATTAGATATGAGTATAACAAAGATGGGATAAGAGAATAGATGGGAGAATTAGAATTAGATAGGAAAATAAAAAGAGAATAAGAGAGATTAGATAGGAGAAAGAGATAGATTAGAGATGAGAAGGAGATAGATTAGATATGAGAAGAAGAGAGATTAGATTAATGCTTGATAAGGAGAGGGATTAGATAGGAGAAGGAAGAGATTAAATAGAAAATAAAACGGATCGAGACGTTGGTAGGCAGAAAAGTTTGAGACAAAAATAGCGAGATTAAAATACTGTAAACAGCCCTCTATAAAATCGTCTTGCCGTCGCCTCCCCGCCGTTACTTCAGCCGACAGCGACGGCAAGGCGCCACACTCGATCCGCGTGACCGGGCGCAGCAAGCTGACCTTCCATCACGTCTTCTCGGTCGGCCTGGAGTCGCAGTTTCCAGCCGGGCGCGGCGTCGACCAGCGCCGGCCGTACCTGGGTGAGTCCATTAATTATAATAAACGCTTGTAATCGATTTCTAGGCGAAGGTTGCGATAGGTTGGTACTTAAAGAGTCTGTCTTAAGATGGGAAGGTACAGAGTTCGAATCCAGGATTTTGCTTAATAGGCATTGCCAGTAAGTTGACTTCTTACCGACATGTATCGAAATTACGTTTCGCACTGTTCTGCACCGCACTTAAATATCGCCGGCCTAATACCGATATGTATCGAGGGGGGCCGTAGCCCAGCGGTAGCGCAGCTGCTCTGATATGCCAGCGGCCCCGGCTCGATTCCAAGTGCAGTCACATTAATTTGGGGCTGAATTGGAATCTCGGCTTGGCTCTGCTCGTGCAATTAACGGCCTTGAGAGCCAACCCCCAAGGCGCAGTGAAGTGTACATGCCTAACGATAAATAAAGTTAGGGCCGCTGTACACTCCTGTGTGAGTGTGTGCCTGCGTACGTATCCGCGCGCTTGTATGCCTGCTCAGGGGAGTCGGCGGAATGGGCAGCAATGCCTCTCGCCGGTTGTGTGCCTATGTCGCTTAAAGTGCGCCAGGGTGCACACAACCCCCCTGCCTCTAAAAAAAAACCGATATGTATCGAAAAATACGACTTTCCAGACTAGCGATATGTATAGAAAAATAATGCTTTCAATGCTGCAAATATGTACTGCCGATATGTATCGAAAATATAGTGTTAAAATATAGTTTTACGGAAATTGTAGAAGACATATATAGAACTTCAGGTTTCCTACTGCAGGTGCGAGCAAACCTAAACATAACCGGCCTCACCCAATAGTTTAGAAGATACGACCGATATGTATAGAAAAAATCTCTCTTGGCAGGTATCCCGTCCCACCTGTACCTAAACCTGACCGGCGCTCTGCACGCCTCGCGGGACACCTCGAGCACCCCGGGCGTCGCCTCCAGTCGGCCCGGCGTAGTTCAGTTCGTCGCCCTGAAGACTTACGACAAGCGCGACCTACTCACAGTGCAGGCTCGGTCGTTGAACGGTGCACCGCAGGACCTCGTGTACCTCACCGACAAAATCCAGGCCCCGCCTGACTTTTTCTATATTGTGGTGAGTGTCCCACAAAGCACAGCCTCTGTTGCATTTCTTCTGTTCCGGTTCTACTGGCTCTCCATTCTCACTTCCCTGTCTCTCCTCCCTCTTCCCTGTCTCTCCTCTCTGTCCCCTGTCTCTCCTCCCTGTCCCCTGTCTCTCCTGTCAGTCCCCTGTCTCTCGTCTCTCTCCCTGTCTCTCCTCCCTGTCCCCTGTCTCTCCTGTCAGTCCCCTGTCTCTCGTCTCTCTCCCTGTCTCTCCTCTCTGTCCCCTGTCTCTCCTGTCAGTCCCCTGTCTCTCGTCTCTCTCCCTGTCTCTCCTCTCTGTCCCCTGTCTCTCCTGTCAGTCCCCTGTCTCTCCTCCCTCTTCCCTGTCTCTCCTCCCTCTTCCCTGTCTCTCCTCCCTCTCCCCTGTCTCTCCTCTCTGTCCCCTGTCTCTCGTCTCTCTCCCTGTCTCTCCTCTCTGTCCCCTGTCTCTCCTCCCTCTCCCCTGTCTCTTCTCCCTCTCCCCTGTCTCTCCTCTCTGTCCCCTGTCTCTCGTCTCTCTCCCTGTCTCTCCTCTCTGTCCCCTGTCTCTCCTCCCTCTCCCCTGTCTCTTCTCCCTCTCCCCTGTCTCTTCTCCCTCTCCCCTGTCTCTTCTCCCTCTCCCCTGTCTCTCCTCCCTCTCCCCTGTCTCTCCTCCCTCTCCCCTGTCTCTCCTCTCTTTCCCTGCCCCTCCTCTCTGTCCCCGTCTCTTCTCTCTGTCCCCTGTCTCTCCTCTCTGTTCCCTGTCTCTTCTCTCTGTCCCCTGTCTCTTCTCCCTCTCCCCTGTCTCTCCTCTCTGTCCCCTGTCTCTCCTCTCTCTTTCCCTGTCTCTCCTCTCTCTCTCCCTGTCTCTCGTCTCTCTCCCTGTCTCTCGTCTCTCTTTTCCTGTTTGTCGTCTCCCTCTCATTCCACTCTCTTTCCCTGCCCCTCCTCTCTGTCCCCTGTCTCTCCTCTCTCTTTCCCTGCCCCTCCTCTCTGTCCCCTGTCTCTCCTCTCTCTTTCCCTGCCCCTCCTCTCTGTCCCCTGTCTCTCCTCTCTCTTTCCCTGCCCCTCCTCTCTGTCCCCTGTCTCTCTTCTTTGTCCCCTGTCTCTCCTCTTTGTCCCCTGTCTCTCTTCTTTGTCCCCTGTCTCTCCTCTTTGTCCCCTGTCTCTCTTCTTTGTCCCCTGTCTCTCCTCTTTGTCCCCTGTCTCTCTTCTTTGTCCCCTGTCTCTCCTCTCTGTCCCCTGTCTCTCCTCTCTGTCCCCTGTCTCTCCTCTCTGTCCCCTGTCTATTCTCTCTTTCTCCCTGTCTCTCTTCTTTCTTCCATGTTTCTCCGCTTTCCACTGTCTCTCCTGTCATTTCATACACTACTTTGTTATTGTTTAGTAGCCTAGATCGTTATAAACCCCAGCGCTCTCCACTTAACGCCACCTCCCAGGTGACGGGCAAAGACTCCGAGGGCAGGGACTTTCAACGCTACACCCCGACAGCGATTCGGGCTCGAGAGGCGCCGCCGCCTCGGGTGGAGTGTCGCGGCGGCAGCGGCGGTGGCAGTGGTAGTGGCAGCGGCAGCAGTGTCGACGTGAAGGTCAGGCGCAAGGACACGGTGACGCTCACCTGCGAGGTGATCAGCCCCAGAGACTACGAGGCCACCTGGTACAAAGTGTCCGGCGATCCGGGCGGCGCCAGGCAGAGAATCCAGTCGGCCAGCAGTCAGGCCAATCAGCGAGTGCAAACCTACCAGCTCCGAAATGTTGGCGTTGTTGCCGCCGGCGTGTACGAGCTGGTGGCCCTCACTAACAGCGGGCAGAACCACTCGGACAAGATCCAGGTTATCGTGCTGCGTGAGTCACCGACTGGTGTACCTGCTCCAGTCATGGCTGTGCTGTTCACTCATTCTATCTGACTGTTCACTCATTCTATCTGACTGTTCACTCATTCTATCTGACTGTTCACTCATTCTATATGACCGTTTACTCATTCCACATTCAATAGTTCACCTATTCTTACAGTTCACTCACCCAGCTCTTCCGTTATCTCGCAGCCGACGCCCCCCAGGTGCACATTGTGGGCGGCAACACCACGGTGGCCACAGGCACGGACGCGGAACTGAAGTGCCTGGTGGTCGTCGACGAGGCCTACGACCGGTCAAACATATCCGTGAACTGGTACCGTCAGGAGCTCAGCATCCGGGTTGGAAACACCAGCAGGGTGACGGTCACCGAGTCTAGGCGGCAAGGATCCATTGACAAGCGGCTGATGATCAGGTGAGATTCCTGAGGTCGAAGCAGTCAGTCATGAGAATCCTAAGATCGAAGCAGTCAGTCATGAGAATCCTGAGATCGAAGCAGTCAGTCATGAGAATCCCGAGATCAAAGCATTCAGTCATGAGAATCCCGAGATCAAAGCATTCAGTCATGAGAATCCTGAGATCGTAGCAGTCAGTCATGAGAATCCCGAGATCGAAGCAGTCAGTCATGAGAATCCTGAGATCGTAGCAGTCAGTCATGAGAATCCCGAGATCGAAGCAGTCAGTCATGAGAATCCCGAGATCGAAGCAGTCAGTCATGAGAATCCCAATATCAAAGCAGTCAGTCATGAGAATCCCAATATCAAAGCAGTCAGTCATGAGAATCCTGAGATCGAAGCAGTCAGTCATGAGAATCCTGAGATATCGAAGCAGTCAGTCATGAGAATCCTGAGATCGAAGCAGTCAGTCATGAGAATCCTGAGATCGAAGCAGTCAGTCATGAGAATCCCGAGATCAAAGCATTCAGTCATGAGAATCCCGAGATCAAAGCATTCAGTCATGAGAATCCTGAGATCGTAACAGTCAGTCATGAGAATCCCGAGATCGAAGCAGTCAGTCATGAGAATCCCAATATCAAAGCAGTCAGTCATGAGAATCCCAATATCAAAGCAGTCAGTCATGAGAATCCTGAGATCGAAGCAGTCAGTCATGAGAATCCTGAGATCGAAGCAGTCAGTCATGAGAATCCTGAGATCGAAGCAGTCAGTCATGAGAATCCTGAGATCGAAGCAGTCAGTCAAGAGAATCCTGAGATCGAAGCAGTCAGTCATGAGAATCCCAAGATCGAAGCAGTCAGTCATGAGAATCATGAGATAATGGGTGATCAGTTATGAGAATCTACAGACAACTCAAACAACGAGGAGAGGCAGTCAGAAGTGACCATGACTTGTAATGGTTGGCCATGAGAAGTCGGCCGAAAATCCCAAGAGTCACTTCTAGAGCAGAAATAGTTTCCGACAGTGAAAGCTTGCCAGAATTGATCATCTGGCTTTATTTCTTCCCCAGCAACACAAGCGAACTCGATTGTTAATCAGTCTAGCTGAGATGCACTTCAGATTCTATTATTAACTTGACACTGCTCGGATCAATTCTTGGAAGCACTGGAATTTTTTTGCAGTAGTCTGATGTCTGGACAGTCAATAGCACCGCTTATGGTTCTATACAAGAAATTAAAGGAATCCTAATACTTTTGAGAGGGTGGGATTTAATAAATCTCAGTCTCCAGGGGTAAGATTCTATCAATCTCGATCTCCAGGGGGTGAGATTCTATCAATCTCGATCTCCAGGGGGTGAGATTCTACCAATCTCGATCTCCAGGGGAGGGGTGAGATTCTACATATCAGTCTCGATCTCCAGGGGGTGAGATTTTATCTATAGGGTTGAGATATTGGGTTTATGGGGTGAGATTCTATGAAACCCAGTATCTATGGGGTGAGATTCTTTGAAACCCAGCATCCATGGGGTGAGATTCTATTAAAACTCAATCTTTAGGGGTTAGATTTTTTTAAATTTCAATCTCTAGGGGTGAGATTCTATTAAATCTCAATCTCTAGGGATGAGATTCTTTTAAATCTCAATCTCTAGGGGTTAGATTCTAATAAATCTTATCGACATTACCGATATTCTACAAATGCCTAGGGGTGAGATTTTTAAATTCAAGTCTCAATCTTCTGTGGGTGAGATTCTGCAAATCCAAAGCTTCCCAGGCATTAGACATCCCCCTATCTCCCCCTCCGCCGCTCCGCAGGTCGGTGAGTCGTCGCGATGTCGGCAAGTACATCTGCAAGGCCGAGTACGACGGCCAGGGCAGCGGCATCCGCAGCAGCCGGGACACCTGGCTCCGCATCCAGGAGGCGCCCATTGTCCGCGTCACCAGCCGTCGGATCAACTACCAGCGCGGCGACTCCATCCGGGTGACCTGCTCGGCCACTGGGGTGCCCCGTCCGGCAGTGACCTGGTTGAAGGGCAACGCCGAGGTGCTGTCAGACATGCACATCAGCGCTAGGAACAACGTGCTGCAGATCCTGGACGCCAAGGAGGAGCACAAAGGCGTCTACAACTGCAAAGCTGAGAACTCCGGCGGCGTGTCGGCCGAGCCGGTGAGCATCGTCTACGTCGAGCGGCCGACGGTGAAAGCCGTCAATAACAGCGTTGTCGGAATTGTCGGCGAGCGACGCCAGCTGAGGTGCAACGCAACCGGGCAGCCGGTGCCCACCGTCACCTGGCGACGGAACGGCGTCCCGATCGTGGCCGGGCCCGAGTTCGCCATCGACACGGCCGCCGGCACCGTTAGCTTCGTGGTTGACGCCAGGGCTCGCGGGGAATGGACCTGCCTGGCCGAGAATGTGGCCGGTCTGGCCGAGGATCGAATCACCATGGATATTGGCAGTGGGTGACGCTTTTGTTCGCGCATTAGCTCAAACCAACATCGAGAGGCATTCACCCACCTCTAGCTTCACCTTAAGAGGCATTCACCCTCCCTCAAACCCTCCCACACAGCACTCACCCGCCAATTCACCCGCAGCCTACCCCACGGCAAGCGTGCCCAGCACGGCCATCAGCATCGAGTACGGCCAGTCGGGCAACCTGCCCTGCCAAGCGTCTGGCGGCCACAGCCCAAACATTGAGTGGCTTCGGGTGACCGAGACAGGCAGCCAGTTGCTCATTCGGGACAGTGAAAAGTACAGCTTCAATGTTGTCAGCCCAACTTCTAAGTCTCTTGTTATAAACGGTAAGGAGTTTAAAATTGGTCTATTAGCTAGTTACGAGCTAGTTAGTTAGTTAGTTAGTTAGTAAGTTAGTAAGTTAGTTAGTTAGTTAGTTAGTTAGTTAGTTAGTTAGTTAGTTAGTTAGTTATTTAGTTAGTTAGTTAGTTAGTTAGTTAGTTAGTTAGTTAGTTAGTTAGTTAGTTAGTTAGTTAGTTAGTTAGTTAGTTAGTTAGTTAGTTAGTTAGTTAGTTATTTAGTTAGTTAGTTAGTTAGTTAGTTAGTTAGTTAGTTAGTTAGTTAGTTAGTTAGTTAGTTAGTTAGTTAGTTAGTTAGTTAGTTAGTTAGTTAGTTAGTTAGTTAGTTAGTTAGTTAGTTAGTTAGTTACTAAGTTAGTTAGTTAGTTACTAAGTTAGTAAGTTTGTAAGTTTCATTAAAAAATCGGCCTCCAACTTCGTTCCAGCGGCCAAGGACGACGACGCTGGCTGGTACATCTGCCGGGTCACGAATCCGTACGGAGACGCCCAGGAGCGCGTCAGGGTGAAGATTATCGGGCACAGTGAGTGGGACTCTTTTAACGATGTTGAAATGAACCGACTCTAGGGTGCTACTAACAGTAGGCACGAATAGCCCTAGACACGAGTTATAATAATTCTCTGGAGCACTACTTACAGTAGGAATTTTGGGTAAATTACTTTAAAAATTAATCCGAAAAACTATAAAACACTACTTACAGTAGTTAAATTTCAAATTTATACAATAAAAAACTGCCCACTCAGGACCGCCCGTGCTGGCCAACGTGAGCCCTCGTCGAGTTGTGAAGATCGGCGCCAGCGTGTCGCTCAAGTGCACCTACATTGACGGCAAGCCCGAGCCCAAGATCTCCTGGTTCGTTGAACTGTCCGGCAATAAAACTGTCCGACTGATCGAGGCCTCGGATTCGAAGTATCTGGTTGAGTCGTTAGACGGCGGCAAAAGTTCGCAGTTGCTCATTCGCGATGCCACGGTGAGATGTCGGCGACGGAGACGGCCAATCAAACCTGACTGATCAGTGTTTCAAATGAACTAGAAAAATGCTACACGAGACTAACCATCAGACCTCAACTCCTGAGAGCCCACACCTGAGCTCATGAGAACCCACACCTCAGCTCATGAGAACCCACACCTCAGCTCACCAGAACCCACACCTCAGCTTACCAGAACCCACACCTCAGCTCATGAGAACCCACACCTCATCTCATGAGAACCCACACCTCAGCTCATGAGAACCCACACCTCAGCTCATGAGAACCCACACCTCAGCTCACCAGAACCCACACCTCAGCTTACCAGAACCCACACCTCAGCTCATGAGAACCCACACCTCAGCTCACCAGAACCCACACCTCAGCTCACCAGAACCCACACCTCAGCTCATGAGAACCCACACCTCAGCTCACCAGAACCCACACCTCAGCTCACCAGAACCCACACCTCAGCTCATGAGAGACAACACGCTTTGCGTCAGGATGCCCACAACCCTCCAGCTAATATATAGGGTATTATATATTACAAAACAATCCCAATCTCCAACTCAGTTCGAAGACGAGGCCACCTACAACTGCCGAGCGGTGAACAGCATCAACCAGACCGAGCAGTCCATCGAGCTCGACGTGCAGTCGGAGCCGAAGTTCAACCGGACTCGAACCAACTACCAGGTCAACGAAGGCGAGCCGGTCACGCTCTACTGCATCAGCTCCGGCGACCCTCAGCCAATAGTCCGCTGGTCGCTGAACCGGGTGCCGCTGAACTTCCTAGACTCAGACTACTCGCTATCAGATGACGGAATGGTGCTCAACATTCGACTAGTGAGAAACTCCAAGCACTCGGGCACGTACTCTTGCGAGGCTGTTAACGACTTGGGCACAGATGCGATGCAGCTGAAGCTGGATGTGCAGAGTGAGTTCTTGGAGGGACTTCGAGAGATTTTCAGCCAAGTACAGAGCGAGTAGCTGAGCTTTGAGGCTTGGAGACAGCTTGACTTACTGAGTTAATTAGGCTTTATTCACTGAGTTCATTAGGACTGACTCACTGAGTTTATTAGGACTGAATCACAGAGTTCATTAGGACTGACTCACTGAGTTTATTAGGACTGAATCACAGAGTTCATTAGGCTTTAATCACCCAGTACATTAGGGTAGGATTGACTCACTGAGTCCATTAGGCTTGACTCACTGAGTCCATTAGGCTTGACTCACTGAATCCATTAGACTTGACTCACTGAGTTCATTAGGCTTGACTTACTGATTTCATTAGGCTTGACTCACTGAGTTCATTAGGATTGACTCACTGAGTTCATTAGGATTGACTCACTGAGTTCATTAGGATTGACTCACTGAGTACATTAGGATTGACTCATTGAGTTCATTAGGATTGACTCACTGAGTTCATTAGGATTGACTCATTGAGTTCATTAGGATTGACTCACTGAGTTCATTAGGATTGACCCACTCACCCACCCCTCTCCACTCACCGCCCAGCCCCGCCGCGGCTGAAGCAGGCCTATGAGAAAGTGAAATACGTGATCAAGGGCCGCTCCCTGGACTTGACCTGCAAGTTCAACGGCAACCCGACGCCAACCGTCAGCTGGTATTTCCGGCCGCTGAGGGTCGGCCAGGCTGTCATGGAGATCAGGCGCAGTCAGGGCCGCTTCATCCTCAGCGAGGGCGCCACCCGGCTGCACGTGACGCCGACAGTGGAAGCCGACGAAGGCTTCTTTGAGTGCATCGGCTTGAACTCAGTCGGCAGGCAGCTGCACAGTTATCGAGTCAACGTGCTGGTGCCGCCGAAGAGCACCAACGGCACCGGGACGGATTCGCCGTTGAAGATCACCGCCAAGATTGGCGAGCCGCTGCGCATCGGCTGCAACGTCACGGGCAAGCCGAAGCCGGAGATTCAGTGGTACTTCAAAGGTCAACGGCTCAGCGACGCTGATGCGGCCAGGCTGGGAGTTCGAGTCAGCCGGGAGAGCGAGCTGCTGATTGACAGCATCGAGAGTACGCATGTCGGCCTGTGAGTGTGTGTGTGTGCTTAAGTTTGAGTTGCTTTGTCGAGTTCGATTCCGATCTGAGGAAATCGGTCTGGGGCTTTTCGTGCGATTCACTTCTATTAGTGTACTATGTACACTATGTACACAGGAGAGATGTACACTTTGTACACCGGAGAGATGTACACTACATGTATGTACACAGGAGAGATGTACACTTTGTACACCGGAGAGATATACACTGTGTACACAGGAGAGATGTACACTTTGTACACCGGAGAGATGTACACTGTGTACACCGGAGAGATGTACAGTGTGTACACCGGAGAGATGTACACTATGTACACAGGAGAGATGTACACTGTGTACATCGGAGAGATTTACACTGTGTACACTGTAGAGATGTACACTGTGTACACTGTAGAGATGTACACTGTGTACACTGTAGAGATGTACACTGTGTACACCAGAGAGATGTACACTATGTACACAGGAGAGATGTACAATGTGTACACCGGAGAGATGTACACTATGTACACAGGAGAGATGTACACTATGTACACCGGAGAGATGTACACTGTGTACACCGGAGAGATGTACACTATGTACACAGGAGAGATGTAAATTTTGTACAATGGAGAGATGTACACTGTGTACACTGGAGAGATGTACACTATGTACACTGTAGAGATGTACACTGTGTACACCAGAGAGATGTACACTATGTACACCGGAGAGATGTGCACTATTAGACCAATGTTCACTGTGTACACTGGGCACAAGATGTACGCTATGTGCCTGTGTGTGTGTCTGTGTCAATGAATACTAAAGTTAACTACCACGTACGCAGTTACACATTCACACGTGGTGCACAGCGGCCCTGACTGTCTAATCGTCAGGCATGTACACTCTCTGTGCCTTGAGGGTCGGCCATAAAAGGCGTGAACCGTACGACAAGCCCCATCCAAATTAATGCAACCGTGCATACGGAATCGAACCCCGGATACTGCTGAGCTGCGTAAATCCCTAACTAAAATCCTCTCAACACCCCCGAGACACTTCCAGCTTCCAATGCCGCGCATTCAACAAAGGCGGCAACGTGACGCTGAACTTCGACCTGACAGCCATCAAGCGGCCGGTGCTGGAGCCCAACCTGATCGGCAGCAAGACGGTGATTCAGGGCGACAGCATGAACCTGCTCTGCACGGTGAAGGAGGGCTTCCCCAGGCCGCAGATCTTTTGGTGGTTTCGCGGAGCACCGGCCACGGACAGCGAGCTGGAGCGGCTCGGGGCCAGCAAGTACGCCGACGGGTCGCTGTACATCCGGGATGTGCGCAAGTTTCAGCACGATGGCCCGTGGAAGTGCCAGGCTAGAAATGAGGGCGGCGTGTCCGGATTTCACGTCACCACCGTCATCGTGTTTGGTCAGTGGCTGCGGCTGAGGGAGGCGGTAGAGACAGAAGGCGGAGGAGACAGGCAGGGGAGGCAGGCAGGGGAGACAGGCAGAGGAGACAGGCGGGGAGGCAGGCAGGGGAGACAAGTGGGGAGGCAGGCAGGGGAGACAGGTGGGGAGGCAGGCAGGGGAGACAGGTGGGGAGGCAGGCAGGGGAGACAGGTGGGGAGGCAGGCAGGGGAGACAGGCAGGGGAGACAGGCGGGGAGGCAGGCAGGGGAGACAGGCAGGGGAGACAGGCGGGGAGGCAGGCGGGGAGACAGGCAGGGGAGACAGGCAGGGGAGACAGGCAGGGGAGACAGGCGGGGAGACAGGCAGGGGAGACAGGCAGAGGAGACAGGCGGGGAGGCAGGCAGGGGAGACAGGCAGGGGAGACAGGCAGGGGAGACAGGCGGGGAGGCAGGCAGGGGAGACAGGCAGAGGAGACAGGCGGGGAGGCAGGCAGGGGAGACAGGCAGGGGAGACAGGCAGGGGAGACAGGCAGGGGAGACAGGCAGGGGAGACAGGCGGGGAGGCAGGCGGGGAGACAGGCAGGGGAGACAGGTGGGGAGACAGGCAGGGGAGACAGGCGGGGAGGCAGGCAGGGGAGACAGGCAGGGGAGACAGGCAGGGGAGACAGGCAGGGGAGACAGGCAGGGGAGACAGGCGGGGAGGCAGGCGGGGAGACAGGCAGGGGAGACAGGTGGGGAGACAGGCAGGGGAGACAGGCGGGGAGACAGGCAGGGGAGACAGGCAGAGGAGACAGGCGGGGAGGCAGGCAGGGGAGACAGGCAGGGGAGACAGGCAGGGGAGACAGGCGGGGAGGCAGGCAGGGGAGACAGGCAGAGGAGACAGGCGGGGAGGCAGGCAGGGGAGACAGGCAGGGGAGACAGGCAGGGGAGACAGGTGGGGAGGCAGGCAGGGGAGACAGGCAGGGGAGACAGGCAGGGGAGACAGGCAGGGGAGACAGGCAGGGGAGACAGGCGGGGAGGCAGGCGGGGAGACAGGCAGGGGAGACAGGTGGGGAGACAGGCAGGGGAGACAGGCGGGGAGGCAGGCAGGGGAGACAGGCAGGGGAGACAGGCAGGGGAGACAGGCAGGGGAGACAGGCAGGGGAGACAGGCAGGGGAGACAGGCAGGGGAGACAGGCAGGGGAGACAGACAGGGGAGACAGGCAGGGGAGACAGGCGATGAAGACAGGCAGGGGAGAAAAGCAGCTGCAAAGCTTAGTTTAGAATACTTTGTCAGTAATGAACAGTTTAGTAGAAGCCAACGTTAACGAATTAAGCATTTGAACCAACAATCCTTTACTGCGTACTCATAGTAACCCTTTTAGAATATTACTAGTGCCACCTAAATTTGAGCAGATCCCAGAGAAGCGTCGGCCTCGGGAGCAGACAAGCCGGATCGGACTGGCGACCGGGCAGCCGGGTGACTTTCACCTGCGAAACTGAGATGGCCTGGCCGCAGCCGCGAATCCAGTGGCTGAGAAATGGCCAGTCAGTTGAGACCGTGCTCAGACCAGGTTTGTTTATAAATACGAGCTAGATTTTCTTTCTCAAATATTAATAATACAAAATGACAAAGAAATTATCCAATAAAATTTTAGAGGACTACACATTAACATCGGACAAGACCAGCTTAATCTTGCTTAGCGTTAATTCCGAAGATAGTGGAATTTACACCTGTCTGATTGGCGAAGATGGCCGCGCTAAGAATTTCACTCTTACTGTGCAATGTAAGCATAAAATTTTGCGGTTAGCAAGAAAGACTTTTAGGAAAAATGATTGGGGTGGAGGTGCACGAAAGGGGAGATTGGGGTGGTGGGTGCATAAGGGGGAAAGAGATTGAGGTGGTGGGTGCACAAGGAAGAAAGCGATTGGGGAGGTGGGTGTAAAAGAGGGAAAGAGATTAGGGTGTTGGGTGCACAAAAAAGAAAGCGATTGAGGTGGTGGGTGTACAAAGGGGAAAGAGATTGGGGCGGTGGTTGCATAAGGGGGAAAGAGATTGGGGCGGTGGGTGTAAAAGAGGGAAAGAGATTAGGGTGTTGGGTGCACAAGGAAGAAAGCGATTGAGGTGGTGGGTGTACAAAGGGGAAAGAGATTGGGGCGGTGGGTGCATAAGGGGGAAAGAGATTTGGGGTGGTGGGGGACAGGGAAGAAAGCGATTGGGGTGGTGGGTGTAAAGGATGGAAAGATATTGAGGTGGGTGCACAAGGAAAACGATTCTAGACTGGAGAACATGCGAAAAGAAAGCCAGCAAAGAAAATTGCACATTCGACTCTCGCAACTACAGACAAACCCGAGGTAGACCGCAATCGCTCCTCGAAGAGTCAGGTGATTGCCGAAAAAGGCAAGACCCTAGTCCTGGTGTGCTCAGTTAGCGGCTATCCCGACCCGGAGATCACGTGGTACAAAGGCGGCGCCAAGGTCACGAGGGGAGCGGTGTCTAACCGAGGCCAGAAGCTGGAGATAATCTCTGCCAAGCTGACAGACGCCGGCGATTATCAGTGCTTCGCTCAGAATCTGAAAGGCATCGCCAGCCATTCTATTGGAGTGACGGTGAAGCAGGTGAGGGATTAATAAATCTAGTAGCTTGCAGCAGCAATTATCTGAATTTTAAAGATATTAAAACGGAGGTCAGAAGGAAAGGCCAGGGAAGGCTTGTGGCAGAGCAGTATGGAGTATTGTTATCATGTTCCAGAGGACACAGATGGACACAGATGGACACAGATGGACACAGATGGACACAGATGGACACAGATGGACACAGATGGACACAGATGGACACAGATGGACACAGATGGACACAGATGGACACAGATGGACACAGATGGACACAGATGGACACAGACAAACAAAGACAGACAGACAGACAAAGACAGATAGACAGACACAGACAGACACAGACAGACACAGACAGACACAGACAGACAGACATAAACAGACACGGGCAGACACAGACAAACAAAGACAGACACAGACAGACAGATACAGACAGACACAGACAGACAGATACAGACAGACACAGACAGACACTGACAGTCAGACTTATCAACCCGATTCGCAGGCGCCGACTCTGTCAGATCTGGCCGCCCAGCAGATGCAGTTTTTCGTGTCCGAGATGCGCCAGCTTCACTGCAACATCACGGGCAACCCGCGCCCAACCTACCAGTGGAAGTACAACGGCAGGCCGCTGCCCCCGGACTCGGCGGCCTTCCCAACAGACGAGGGCGCCAGCCTGATCATACCGGAAGTCCGCTTGGCCAACACTGGAATTTACACCTGTTCGGCTAGCAACGATTTGGGCACTAATTCGCGCGACATCCGGGTTGTTGTGGTGCCGAAGCCGAAGATTCAGCCACCAACGGGGCTGGGCGATTCCAATAGGAAAATTGTGCGAATCAACAGCAGCATGGTGCTGGACTGCCGAGTGTCCGAGGGCGTGGCGGCAGGCGGCGGGCTGGAGGTCACCTGGCTCAAGGACAATGTACCGGTGAACCCGGATGTGTTTGACAATGTCGAAATCATCACCAACGCCGATGGGGTAATGACTTTAGGGTTGTTGTGGCAACTTTTAATCCTACCCCAAACCATTGATCCATCAGCCAATCAGGGTGCAACCTGCCCCAAACTCCTCACCCATCAGCCAATCAGGGTGCAACTTTCCCCAAACTCTTCATCCATCAGCTAATCAGAGAACAACCTGCCCCAAACTCCTCATCCATCAGCCAATCAGAGAACAACCTGCCCCAAACTCCTCATCCATCAGCCAATCAGAGAACTACCTGCCCCAAACTCCTCATCCATCAGCCAATCAGAGAACTACCTGCCCCAAACTCCTCATCCATCAGCCAATCAGAGAACAACCTGCCCCAAACTCCTCACCCATCAGCCAATCAGAGAACTACCTGCCCCAAACTCCTCACCCATCAGCCAATCAGAGAACTACCTGCCCCAAACTCCTTATCCATCAGCCAATCAGAGAACAATCTGCCCCAAACTCCTCATCCATCAGCCAATCAGAGAACAAACTGCCCCAAACTCCTCATCCATCAGCCAATCAGAGAACTACCTGCCCCAAACTCCTTATCCATCAGCCAATCAGAGAACAATCTGCCCCAAACTCCTCATCCATCAGCCAATCAGAGAACAACCTGCCCCAAACTCCTCATCCATCAGCCAATCAGAGAACAACCTGCCCCAAACTCCTCACCCATCAGCCAATCAGAGAACTACCTGCCCCAAACTCCTCATCCATCAGCCAATCAGAGACAACCTGCCCCAAACTCCTCATCCATCAGCCAATCAGAGAACAACCTGCCCCAAACTCCTCACCCATCAGCCAATCAGAGAACAACCTGCCCATGCTCCGCATCAATCAGCGAATCACAGAGTAAAACGCCAATAACTTCAATCGATTTATTATATAGTCAATTCCAACTGTTTCACCCCCAGAGCAAGTCGCTGAAGATCGGCCAAGTCCGCCAGGGTGACAGCGGTCGCTACCGTTGCGTAGTGAAAAACAAAGCAGGCACAGACAGCATCTTTATCGACGTGGTGGTTCACAACTCGCCAGTTATAGAAATCTTCACGCCCAACGTTGGCCAAAATGAGACCTACTCGCACTACCCTGGCAACGGCCTGACATTCTACTGCAGCGCTATTGGGGTGCCAAGGCCCACGATTCGTTGGCTGAAGAACGGCAGGGAGCTGCCACTGAGGAGCAACCGGTACAGCCTGTACGACAGCAACAAGAGAATGCAGCTTCATCGAGCCGAGCCAGACGATCAGGGCACGTACACCTGTGAGGCAACAAATACGGTTGGCACCGCTAGAGAGTCGGTGAGTTTGAGTTCGTTGTCTAAAAAATCCGGGTAATAAAGATTTCGTTTACGTGAACATTCGGGATAGAGGTTTGGGGAAGGTGGGGGCACATGGGGATAGAGATTTGGGGTGGCGGGTGCACATGGGGGGTAGAGGTTTGGGGTGGCGGGTGCATATGGGGGGTAGAGGTTTGGGGTGGTGGGTGCACATGGGGGTAGAGGTTTGGGGTAGCGGGGGCACATGGGGGATAGAGATTTGGGGTGGCGAGTGGACAGGGAAGAAGAGATATCGCCAGCTAGGCTCTCGCACCTGTTGCACACTTGCCGCAGGTGGAGGTGGCCATTCTCATGGGGCCGAAGCTGCGCGACCCCACCAGCGCCGAGCGAACGATCAACAAGCGCACCGGCGAGCGAGTCAGCCTATTCTGCGACGTAGTCGATGGCTACCCGAAGGCGAAAATTAGTTGGCGACGCAACGGCGTCGAGTTGGAACCCGGCGCTGACCCTCGCGCCAGCCTGTCGGAGGACCGCAAGATTCTCACCATCAGTGGGCTGAGCAGTGGCGACGCTGGCGAGTACCTGTGCAGTGCGTCGAACCGCATCGGACAGGCGACTAGCAAGACCCGCCTGATCATCGCCGATCCGCCTCAGATTGATCGGTCCGCCTTCGGCGAGACCGCCCGGCAGGTGTTACGCAATCGTGGCGCCGTCATTCGGTGCAGCGCCAGCGGCAGCCCACAGCCGACCATCTCCTGGTTCAAAGACGGCGCCGCACTGACGCCGGACAGTCGCCGGTTGGTCACTCGGAGCGACGGCCAGGAGCTCGAGATTGTCAGCGTTGGTCCGGAGTCGCAGGGTGTCTACAGGTGCGAGGCTGTCAACGGGGCCGGCCGAGATTCTGCTGAGGTGCGTCTGACCGTGGTGGAGGCGCCCAGCATCGACGAAGCCAACCTGGTATACGACATGCGCGGCCGCGTGGACAAGCCGGCTGTGGTCGAGTGCCCTGTCAGGGGAACCCCACCGATCGCCATCACCTGGAAGCGGAATCGGATGCCGCTGGTGAGTTGCGATTAATGCTTTGCACAGCGGCACATCTGCTTTTTGATGAGCCGACACACTCCCAGCTCTTTGATGAGCCGACACACCCTCCTCCCAGCTCTTTGATGAGCCGACACACTCCCAGCTCTTTGATGAGCCGACACACTCCCAGCTCTTTGATTAGCCGACACACTCCCAGCTCTTTGATGAGCCGACACACCCTCCTCCCAGCTCTTTGATGAGCCGACACACACCCCTCCCACCTCTTTGATGAGCCGACACACCCTCCTCCCAGCTCTTTGATGAGCCGACACACACCCCTCCCACCTCTTTGATGAGCCGACACACACCCCTCCCACCTCTTTGATGAGCCGACACACCCTCCTCCCAGCTCTTTGATGAGCCGACACACATCCCTCCCACCTCTTTGATGAGCCGACACACCCTCCTCCCAGCTCTTTGATGAGCCGACACACACCCCTCCCAGTTCTTTGATGAGCCGACACACCCTCCTCCCAGCTCTTTGATGAGCCGACACACACTCCTTCCAGCTGTTTGATGAGTCGACCTACTCCTCTTAGCTGTTTCCTAATACACCCTCCCGACACACACACCCTGATAAGCCGACACACCCTCCTAGCTCTTTGACGAGCCGACACACACACTCCTCCCAGCTCTTTGATAAGCTGCACCCTACTTCTCAGTAAAACCCACCAGACCAGAACCATCCCAAACCAACGCAACAAACCAACAGAACGAAAGCGCCAGAATCCGCATTGAGAACAATGGCCAACGGGTGACCATACTACGCTCGGAGGTATCTGACACGGCAGAGTACAGCTGCACAGCTGAGAACAGATTCGGCAGAATCAGTCGCAGCTTCAACCTGATGATCATGGTGCCACCAACTTTCGTTGATGCCTCCATCGGGCCCTACGTGCTGCACCGGGTGGTGGAGAACTCCTCGCTCGTGCTGGACTGCACCGCTACCGGAATCCCGGCTCCCAACTACCTGTGGACTCGCAATAGCGGCGGAATCATCAGTTCGACCTTGGCAGCCGGGGCGCCGGCAGCCAATCCGGCGCTGTCCACTGACGGCAGCCGGCTGAGCTTCTCCAGAATCGGGTCCGGCCACGCCGACAATTACACTTGCGCCGCGCACAATGCCGCGGCCAGGGTGTCGCGCTACTTCAAACTGGTGGTCATCACGCCGCCGGCTCTGGTTGAAGGTTCCGGCCTGGTTCGGGTCACCGTGCGAGAGCACGAGTTCACTAGGCTCAGGTGTACGCCAGATGGAAGCTCCAGGTGCGGTTGCGAGGAGGTTTTTACATAATTTTTATGGAAACTGAAGTGATGCCATGGTAACAGCTCTCGATTGTACAGAGGTTCCAGGATGCTCAAGGGTGTCAAGAGGTAACTTGGAGATCAGGAGTGTCCCGTGGTGTCTAAGGCGTTCAGGAGTGTCCTGAAGTGTCTAATGGGTTCAGGAGTGTCCCGTGCTGTCTAAGGGGTTCTGATGTCCTGATGTTTCGAAGGAGTTCAGGGGTGTTCTGATGTGTCTAAGGGGTTCAAGGGTGTCCTGATGTTTCGAAGGAGTTCAGGGTGTTCTGATGTGTCTAAGGGGTTAAGGAGTGTCCTGAAGTGTTTAATGGATCTAGAAGTGTCGTGAGGTGTGCAGGGGATTTGGGAGTATTATGAGGGGTGTAAGGGTTAAAGAGGGCCCTGAGGGTTATACGGGGTTAAAGAGTGTCCTAATGTGTCTAATGGGTTCAGGAGGATCCTGATGTGTCTAATGGGCTCAGGAGTGTCCTGAAGGGTCTAAGAGGTTCAGAGGTGTCCTGATGGGGTCTAAGAGGTTCAGGGGTGTCCTGAGGTGTCTAAGGGATCCAGAAGTGTCGTGAAGTGTCTAGGGGTTTGGGAGTGTCATGACGGGTGTAAGGGCTTCAGGGGTGTTCTGAGATGTCCAATGGGTTCAGGAGTGACCTAAAGTGTCCAAGGAGCTAATGGGTGTCTTGGTGTGTGTAAAGAGTTTTGGGGGTGTCCTGAGATGTCTAAAGGATTAAAGTGTGTTCGGACATATCTCCAGGGAGTCCAATAATGCTGAGGGTGACTTGAGTTACATGCATGGCATAGTGCCTCTTGGTAACTGTTTACAACATACCTTTACCTATTGTGTTATCGGAATTTCATCTGAACTAAATGCGCACTAATTACTATTGCAGAGCGAACGTGATCTGGTTCAAGGATGATCAACCCATCCCTTCTACCAGCGAGATCTACCGTCTGACGGACTCGGATCAGACCCTGATGATTATCTCGCCCACCAGAGACGAGAGTGGCGCATTCCAGTGCCAGCTTATCAATGAGGCCGGGTCTGTCTCCAAGACCTACCAGGTGATAGTGCAGGTGGCGCCAAGATTTCCGCGTGACTTCATCGCCGGTCCGGAGACTAAGTCGCACCGGCTAAACGATGCAGCGGAGCTGGACTGCCCGGCTCAGGTGAGTGGCTAATTACATTGCTTATAACAACCACTTCAGTCAACCCTACCCCAGTCAACCCCCACTCCAGTCAACCTCCCACTCCAGTCAACCCCCACTCCAGTCAACCCCACTTTAGTCAACCCCACTCCAGTCAACCCCCCACTCCAGTCAACCTCCCACTCCAGTCAACCCCCCACTCCAGTCAACCCCACTTTAGTCAACCCCACTCCAGTCAACCCCCACTCCAGTCAACCTCCCACTCCAGTCAACCCCCCACTCCGGTTAACCCCATTTTAGTCAAACCCACTCCAGTCAACCCCCACTCCAGTCAAACCCACTCCAGTCAACCCCACTTTAGTCAACCCCACCCCAGTCAACCCCCACTCCAGTCAACCCCCACTCCAGTCAACCCCCACTCCATTCAACCCCCACTCCATTCAACCACCCACTCCATTCAACCACCCACTCCAGTCAACCCCCACTCCATTCAACCCCCACTCCATTCAACCACCCACTCCATTCAACCACCCACTCCAGTCAACCCCCACTCCATTCAACCCCCCACTCCATTCAACCACCCACTCCATTCAACCACCCACTCCAGTCAACCCCCACTCCATTCAACCCCCCACTCCAGTCAACCACCCACTCCAGTCAACCCCCACTCCATTCAACCACCCACTCCAGTTAACTACCCACTCCAGTCAACCCCCACTCCATTCAACCACCCACTCCAGTCAACCCCCACTCCATTCAACCACCCACTCCAGTCCACCCCCACTCCATTCAACCACCCACTCCAGTCAATCCCCACTCCATTCAACCACCCACTCCAGTCCACCCCCACTCCATTCAACCACCCACTCCAGTCAACCCCCACTCCAGTCAACCCCCACTCCAGTCAACCCCCCACTCCAGTCAACCCCAACCAAAAAACCCAACAACTCCAACAGGGCAACCCGGAGCCGCGAATCACCTGGATTAAGAATGGCATCCGGCTCAGCGTCGACGATCCCCGCTACCAGTTCCTTGAGAACGGTCGACGCCTCAGAATTCGCCAAGTCTCACTTGACGACGCGTCCACGTTTAGTTGCGAGGCTTCGAACATGGCCGGCGAAGTGACAAAGACATACGATCTACAGGTAACAGTAATTGCAACTAATAGTAACTATAGCTGCCACTGTAGCTTCGGGTATAAGAATATTAAGAATGTTCCCAAAAATCCACCAGGTGGTGATGCGACCATCAATTCGTCGCGGACTGGAACTCGTTCGAATCGTCGAAGGCGAGGACATCCGGCTCCGGTGCGATTTCAAAGCCTCCCCGACGCCCATCACCGTGTGGAAAAAGGACGGCCGTCAGGTGGCATCGGACGGTCGAGTCCAGGTGCGTCCGGAGACGCTTATTATTAGCCGGGCGAACGATTCGGACGCTGGAGTTTACACCTGCGAAGTTAGAAATAACATCGGCTCGGACATGATCCGGATCGAGGTGGTTGTGCAGAGTGAGTGCGGAGTCTTGCTTAGTGGTGCACCTTCAACTCGACTCTCACACCTTCCCGGTCCTTCAACTCGACTTCCTCACCTTCCCGGTCCTTCAACTCGACTTCCTCACCTTCCCGGTCCTTCAACTCGACTTCCTCACCTTCCCGGTCCTTCAACTCGACTCTCACACCTTCCCGGTCCTTCAACTCGACTCTCACACCTTCCCGGTCCTTCAACTCGACTCTCACACCTTCCCGGTCCTTCAACTCGACTCTCACACCTTCCCGGTCCTTCAACTCGACTTCCTCACCTTCCCGGTCCTTCAACTCGACTCTCACACCTTCCCGGTCCTTCAACTCGACTCTCACACCTTCCCGGTCCTTCAACTCGACTTCCTCACCTTCCCGGTCCTTCAACTCGACTCTCACACCTTCCCGGTCCTTCAACTCGACTCTCACACCTTCCCGGTCCTTCAACTCGACTTCCACACCTTCCCGGTCCTTCAACTCGACTCTCACACCTTCCCGGTCCTTCAACTCGACTTCCTCACCTTCCCGGTCCTTCAACTCGACTCTCACACCTTCCTGGTCCTTCAACTCGACTCTCACACCTTCCCGGTCCTTCAACTCGACTCTCACACCTTCCCGGTCCTTCAACTCGACTTCCACACCTTCCCGGTCCTTCAACTCGACTCTCACACCTACCCGGTCCTTCAACTCGACTCTCACACCTTCCCGGTCCTTCAACTCGACTCTCACACCTTCCCGGTCCTTCAACTCGACTTCCTCACCTTCCCGGTCCTTCAACTCGACTCTCACACCTTCCCGGTCCTTCAACTCGACTCTCACACCTTCCCGGTCCTTCAACTCGACTTCCTCACCTTCCCGGTCCTTCAACTCGACTTCCTCACCTTCCCGGTCCTTCAACTCGACTCTCACACCTTCCTGGTCCTTCAACTCGACTCTCACACCTTCCCGGTCCTTCAACTCGACTTCCTCATCTTCCCGGTCCTTCAACTCGACTCTCACACCTTCCCGATCCTTCAACTCGACTCTCTCCCTCTTCCCGATCCTTCAACTCGACTCTCACACCTTCCCGATCCTTCAACTCGACTCTCACACCTTCCCGGTCCTTCAACTCGACTCTCTCCCTCTTCCCGATCCTTCAACTCGACTCTCTCCCTCTTCCCGATCCTTCAACTCGACTCTCTCCCTCTTCCCGATCCTTCAACTCGACTCTCTCCCTCTTCCCGATCCTTCAACTCGACTCTCTCCCTCTTCCCGATCCTTCAACTCGACTCTCTCCCTCTTCCTGATCCTTGAACTCGACTTTCGAACCTTCCCAGTCCTTCAACTTGACTTCCCTCACCGTCGCGATTCATTAAATTGATAAATCAGCTTCCGCACCTCGCAATCCGCCCTTCATCAATCGAATTTTAGTCAAGCCGAGGATCAACGCCCGGCCCTACCAGATTGTTCAGGCAAAATTAAATTATCAAATCGAGCTGGACTGCTCAGTGACAGGCGATCCGAGACCAACCATAGTGTGGAAGAAGGGCACCATGCCGATCGAGGAGAGCGCCAGTGAGACTCTAGTTGCACTTTTTCACTGGGAGACCAACGTTTGCTAATCGGATGTGTTGCTAGCCGGATGTGTTGCTAGCCGGATGTGTTGCTAGCCGGATGTGTTGCTAGCCGAATGTGTTGCTAGCCGGATGTCGCTTGCCTGCTTCTGCTTCCCCGCTTTCATTAAATCTCTATGAACTAAAAGTATCGTGCAGTAAGAAATTCTCGTAAATAATTGCTTTTCCGCCTCAGATTACCGATTCAACTTGGAGAGGCAGCGTCTGCTAATCACCAACTTGGAGGCGTCTCACGCCGGCCTGTACACCTGCGAAGCCACAAATCCTGCTGGAGTGGCCTTTGCCCAGTTTCAGCTCAAGATTATGGGTGAGGTTTTTCGCTATGCCATCTGGTTTATCAGGGGGCAGAGAAGCTCAGTGATTAACGATTAACGATCTGAATAATTCGAATTTCAGTTGAGCCCAAGATCCGAGAAGTGCCCAGCGTTGTCAAGCAGGCATTCGCTAATCAGGACGTAACGCTGGAATGCCAGGCCACTGGAGATCCGGTGCCGCTGATCACCTGGCAGAAGAATGGCGCCGAGATTCCTAGAAATGATCCGTATTATCGGACTCTGGACTCGGGCAACCTGCACATACCCTACGTCAGGTGGGAACCTGGAGAATCTGTGGGAAATCTGGTGTGGGAAATCTGGTGGTGGGGGGAACCGAGTGTGGGGAATCTGGTGTGGGGAATCTGGTGTGGGGAATCTGGTGTGGGGAATCTGGTGTGGGGAATCTGGTGTGGGGAATCTGGTGTGGGGAATCTGGTGTGGGGAATCTGGTGTGGGGAATCTGGTGTGGGGAATCTGGTGTGGGGAATCTGGTGTGGGGAATCTGGTGTGGGGAATCTGGTGTGGGGAATCTGGTGTGGGGAATCTGGTGTGGGGAATCTGGTGTGGGGAATCTGGTGTGGGAAATCTGGTGGTGGGGGAACCGAGTGTGGGGAATCTGGTGTGGGGAATCTGGTGTGGGGAATCTGGTGTGGGGAATCTGGTGTGGGGAATCTGGTGTGGGGAATCTGTCGTGGGGAATCTGGTGTGGGGAATCTGGTGTGGGGAATCTGTCGTGGGGAATCTGGTGTGGGGAATCTGGTTTGGGGAATCTGGTGTGGGGAATCTGGTGTGGGGAATCTGGTGTGGGGAATCTAGTGTGAGGAATCTGGTGTGGAGAATCTGGTGTGGGGAATCTGGTGTGGGGAATCTAGTGTGAGGAATCTGGTGTGGAGAATCTGGTGTGGGGAATCTGGTGTAGGGGTGTAGGGGTGTGAGAATAATGAATCTGGTGTTAGAACTCGGGTGTGACGTAATGATTCAGATAATTTTGTTTCATGGGTCAATATTTCTCGTTTAGCATATCACTTAATAATATTTTTACCTACCAAACGCCAAATTCAGAACAACCGACTCCGGGACTTTCCTCTGCGTCGCCAAGAACGACGCCGGTTCCGACACGCAGCTCCGCATGCTGGAGATTCTGGGTGAGCTCAGCTTGGCTGGGGTTTTTATTGCCTATTGATTAGAAGCTTGCAGCATGGACAGTTGATGCAGAAGGATGCGGCACTCGCAAATGGTGCGAGCAAAGCACCGTTAGAGGCGTCTGTAGCTGAAAAAAGTATTAGAGAGATAAGAAATCTTGAATGTGAAGTTTGGGTAATGGGAAGTTTGGGGAATGTGAAGTTTGGGGAATTTGAAGTTTGGGGAATGTGAAGTTTGGGGAATGTGAAGTTTGGGGAATGTGAAGTTTGGGGAATGTGAAGTTTGGGGAATTTGAAGTTTGGGGAATGTGAAGTTTGGGGAATGTGAAGTTTGGGTAATGGGAAGTTTGGGGAATGTGAAGTTTGGGGAATGTGAAGTTTGGGTAATGGGAAGTTTGGGGAATGTGAAGTTTGGGGAATGTGAAGTTTGGGGAATGTGAAGTTTGGGGAATGTGAAGTTTGGGTAATGGGAAGTTTGGGGAATGTGAAGTTTGGGGAATTTGAAGTTTGGGGAATGTGAAGTTTGGGGAATGTGAAGTTTGGGGAATGTGAAGTTTGGGGAATTTGAAGTTTGGGGAATTTGAAGTTTGGGGAATGTGAAGTTTGGGGAATGTGAAGTTTGGGTAATGGGAAGTTTGGGGAATGTGAAGTTTGGGGAATGTGAAGTTTGGGTAATGGGAAGTTTGGGGAATGTGAAGTTTGGGGAATGTGAAGTTTGGGGAATGTGAAGTTTGGGGAATGTGAAGTTTGGGTAATGGGAAGTTTGGGGAATGTGAAGTTTGGGGAATTTGAAGTTTGGGGAATGTGAAGTTTGGGGAATGTGAAGTTTGGGGAATGTTAAGTTTGGGGAATGTGAAGTTTGGGTAATGGGAAGTTTGGGGAATGTGAAGTTTGGGGAATGTGAAGTTTGGGTAATGGGAAGTTTGGGGAATGTGAAGTTTGGGGAATGTGAAGTTTGGGGAATGTGAAGTTTGGGGAATTTGAAGTTTGGGGAATTTGAAGTTTGGGGAATGTGAAGTTTGGGGAATGTGAAGTTTGGGTAATGGGAAGTTTGGGGAATGTGAAGTTTGGGGAATGTGAAGTTTGGGTAATGGGAAGTTTGGGGAATGTGAAGTTTGGGGAATTTGAAGTTTGGGGAATGTGAAGTTTGGGGAATTTGAAGTTTGGGGAATTTGAAGTTTGGGGAATGTGAAGTTTGGGTAATGGGAAGTTTGGGGAATGTGAAGTTTGGGGAATGTGAAGTTTGGGGAATTTGAAGTTTGGGGAATGTGAAGTTTGGGTAATGGGAAGTTTGGGGAATGTGAAGTTTGGGGAATGTGAAGTTTGGGGAATGTGAAGTTTGGGTAATGGGAAGTTTGGGGAATGTGAAGTTTGGGGAATTTGAAGTTTGGGGAATGTGAAGTTTGGGGAATGTGAAGTTTGGGGAATTTGAAGTTTGGGGAATTTGAAGTTTGGGGAATGTGAAGTTTGGGGAATGTGAAGTTTGGGTAATGGGAAGTTTGGGGAATGTGAAGTTTGGGGAATGTGAAGTTTGGGTAATGGGAAGTTTGGGGAATGTGAAGTTTGGGGAATGTGAAGTTTGGGGAATGTGAAGTTTGGGGAATTTGAAGTTTGGGGAATGTGAAGTTTGGGGAATGTGAAGTTTGGGTAATGGGAAGTTTGGGGAATGTGAAGTTTGGGGAATGTGAAGTTTGGGTAATGGGAAGTTTGGGGAATGTGAAGTTTGGGGAATTTGAAGTTTGGGGAATGTGAAGTTTGGGGAATTTGAAGTTTGGGGAATTTGAAGTTTGGGGAATGTGAAGTTTGCAGAATGTAAAGTTCGGAACCTATACAATCAATGAATACAATACCCTAACAGAGAGACCAACAGCCTCGGTGCCGAACCGGCTGGTCACCATAGTTCTGGTACCTGGCTCACCCAAAGATGAGGTGCTCACCTGCGAGGTGAGCGGCACGCCGCAGCCGAACGTATCCTGGCGTCGTGACGGCGTTGATCTGGTCCGCTCGTCGCCTCGATTCGTCCTGCTGGGCGGCAGCAATTTGAAAATTGTCGGCGTCCGTCAGGATGACGAAGGCAAATACGTGTGCCAGGCGGAGAGCAAGGCTGGCAAGCACACGGCTGACGTCTACGTTCGCACCTTCATACCGCCGAACATCACCGAGGTTGAAGTCAGCGGGCCCGAGGTCAGCCAGGCGTCCGCTCCGTTCTACAATTTCTACGCCAACACCTGGATGCAGTTGAGCTGTCGGACTACCGGCAAGCCAACCCCGCGAGTGGTCTGGTATCACAATGGCACACGGAAACGCACTGAGAACAGCATCGATGGCACCAGCACGTATCTGGAGTACCATCTGGGCCACTCCGATGCCGGCCTGTACGAATGCGAGGCCGCCAACGACAATGGAGTGAAACGGAAGATTGTGGCCAACGTGCGAGTCATGCGTGAGTGACTTGTGCTATAGCCTGTTTGCCTTGTGAGGCTGTGTTCTAAGGCTGCTTCTAGGATGTTGCTAGGGTGTTTCTAAGGCTGTTTCTAGGATGTTACTTGGCTATTTCTAAGGCTGTTTCTAGGATGTTACTAGGCTATTTCTAAGGCTGTTTCTAGGATGTTACTAGGCTATTTCAAAGGCTGTTTCTAGGGCTGTTTCTAGGCTGTTTCTAGGCTGTTTCTAGGGCTTTTTCTAAGGCTGTTTCTAGGATGTTACTAGGCTATTTCAAAGGCTGTTTCTAGGGCTGTTTCTAGGCTGTTTCTAGGGCTTTTTCTAAGGCTGTTTCTAGGCTATTTCTAAGGCTGTTTCTAGGCTATTTCTAAGGCTGTTTCTAGGATGTTACTAGGCTATTTATAAGGCTGTTTCTAGGATGTTACTAGGCTATTTCTAAGGCTGTTTCTAGGATGTTACTAGGCTATTTCTAAGGCTGTTTCTAGGATGTTACTAGGCTGTTTCTAAGGCTGTTTCTAGGGCTGTTTCTAGGGCTGTTTCTAGGGCTGTTTCTAGGGCTTTTTCTAAGGCTGTTTCTAGGCTATTTCTAAGGCTGTTTCTAGGATGTTACTAGGCTATTTCTAAGGCTGTTTCTAGGCTGTTTCTAGGGCTGTTTATAAGGCTGTTTCTAAGGCTGTTTCTAAGGCTGTTTCTAGGCCGTTTCTAGGCTGTTTCTAGGCTGTTTCTAGGCCGTTTCTAGGCTGTTTCTAAGGCTTTTTGATTTTATAGGCAGTTTTTATTACCAGACTGTTTCACCACCCTATTTATGTTGCTTCACTGCCATTATACAATGTACTTCGTTGCGTCAGCCAAAATTAATTGAAAACATCTGTATTGAATTTCATTGTATTTTCATCCAATTTCAAACTGATTCCATCCTGTTCCCAACTGCAGCCGCTCCGGAGGTGCTCAGAATCCTGCAGTCAGACGGTCCCGTCACTGAGCACTCAACTCTCACCCTGACCTGCCTAGTCAAGGGGCAGTACTCGAGAATCCTCTGGATTAAGAACGGCCAACAGCTGGTTGAATCATCGCGAATTGTCAATTTCAGAAATGGCACCCTCATTATTTATCAGGCTACGGTAGGCCATGCTGTACAGCCCTCACCCACCAGCCTTCACCCACCAGCCCTCACCCACCAGCCCTCACCCACCAGCCCTCACCCACCAGCCCTCACCCACCAGCCCTCACCAACCAGCTCTCACCCACCAGCCCTCATCCACCAGCCCTCACCCACCAGCCCTCACCCACCAGCCCTCACCCACCAGCCCTCACCCACCAGCCCTCACCCACCAGCCCTCACCCACCAGCCCTCACCAACCAGCTCTCACCCACCAGCCCTCACCCACCAGCCCTCATCCACCAGCCCTCATCCACCAGCCCTCACCCTCCAGCCCTCACCCCAACCACTAAATCACCGATCCCACAGAAACTGGACGCCGGCATGTACACCTGCGTGGCCATGAACCCGGGTGGAGACGCCAAAGGCCGCGTGTTGGTGCAGGTTTGGACCAAGCCGTTCTTCACCCACGAGCCCGCCGACACGGCAGCGGCATCCGGCGACAGAATCCTGCTGGACTGCCGAGCCAAGGGCACGCCGGTGCCCAGGCTGTCCTGGCTGAAGGACTCGAATCCCTTCACCTACACAGACCGGCACCTGCGCCACGCCAACGGCTCGCTAACGATCCTAGTTGCCAAGGTAACCGACTCCGGTGTCTACCAGTGCGTAGCCGAAAACCGACTCGGCTCCGTGGAGTCGCACGCTGCCGGCGTTAAAATTTATATTGACGGCGGCTTCTCCGACTGGAGCCAGTGGAGCAACTGCAGCGTCAGCTGCGGCTCCGGCATCCGCCTGCGTCAGCGACGCTGCGACAACCCGGCGCCGGCCAACGGCGGCCGATTCTGCTCCGGGCCCGGCCAGGAGACGCTGCGCTGCCTCAGCCGATTCTGCCCCATCGATGCCGGCTGGAGCCGCTGGGGCGACTGGGAGCCGTGCAGCGCCTCCTGCGGCCTGGGCGTCCAGCTGCGCCAGAGGCGGTGAGCGGCTGACGACCTTTCATGAAATCCTTAAAACTGCATTCTTTCAGAAAGTGCTAACAGGAAGTCCTTCGACAAGACCATGCAATTGCATCCTTCTACAGAGCCAAAAAGTTCCTAATTACCCGATATTTAAAAGTGCGTCCCGAACTAATCTCTAAGAGTGCACTATTTCACAAATCTGTAAAAGTGCATTCTTTTGATGAATCTTTAAACTGTGTGAATTTATAAGGCTCATAAAGTAAATCCTTTCGAAAGGCACAAAATTTGATTTTGATCACAAGTCTGCAAACGGTACCAACTTAAAAATCTAAGTCCCTAAAAGTGCATCCTTGTGTAAGTCCCTAAAAGTGCATCCTTGTGTAAGTCCCTAAAAGTGCATCCTTGTGTAAGAAACTAAAAGAGCAACCTTGGGTAAGTCCCCAAAATGGCATTCTTTGTGCAAGTCGCTAAAAGTGCATTATGGCACAAGTAGCTAAAAGTGCATCCTAGTGCTACTCCCTAAAATTACATCCTTGTACAATTCCTAAAAGTGCATCCGATTCGTCTGTTGCAGTTGCGACAATCCACCAGCTCAGTACGATGGCCGACCGTGCGACGGCAGCGCCACAGAGACCCGACCGTGCGGCGGTCCCGACTGCCCTCTGGACGGCGCCTGGTCCGCCTGGTCGGCCTGGTCGGCCTGCGATCGGACCTGCGGCGGCGTCGGTTTTCGGGACAGACGACGCCGATGCAACAGTCCCAGCCCGGTGGCGGGCGGTCGCCAGTGTCCCGGCTCCGACGCCGAGTATCGAGCCTGCGATGACCTGCCAGCCTGCGAAGGAGACAGCGGCGGCAGCGGCAGCGGCGGCAGCGGCAGCGGCGGCAGTTCCAGCCGAGGCCGCTGGCTGCCTGGAGCGGCTGGGGCGGCTGCTCGCTGAGCTGCGGCGGCGGCCAGCGGACCAGGCAGCGCGACTGCCTGCAGGTCAGCGGCCCGGCCACCCGAATGCCGTCGCGGGAGTGCGACGGCGGCGAGCCGGCCAGCAGCCAATCGGAGGCCTGCAACACCAGCCCGTGCCCGCTGCACGCCAGCTGGTCGGATTGGTCAGGCTGGTCCGCCTGCTCTGTCAGCTGCGACGGCGGCGAGCAGAGCCGCAGGCGCAAATGCAGCGAGGCCAGGCACGGCGGCCGGACCTGCCTGGGTGGCGATTTGGAGAAGCGAGCCTGCGGACTCGAGCCCTGCGACTGGGGCGCCTGGTCCGACTGGGGCCCCTGCTCGGCTGACGCCTGTGGCCGCCTGGGCGAGAAGCGCCGCAGTCGCAGCTGCAACATCGGCCTGTTCTGCCGGGGACCGTCGGTGGAGACGGCAGGATGTCGCGGCGACTGCGGCGGCGGCAGCGGAATCTCCATTGACGGCGGAGTCAACGGGACGGCTACGGTGACGGGTACGCTGGAAGGTCGACTGTCGAATCGATCGTTCGGCATCGCGAGTTTCACCGGCGGCTACAGGACGCTGAACAAGCGGACGGACTACTGGCTGACTGTGGGTGAGGAGAACTTGCCGGACTTTGCTGTCGGCTGTCTGAAGCACCTGGCTGGCCAGGTGTTTGGCCCGGTGCTGTGGCACAGAGCCTATCAGGTTGGCGGAGCCTCCAACGGCGCCTCCGTCAGCGGCGGCGTCTTCAAACGCGTCGCCGATGTTCAACTGGGCAGCGGCGCAGGTCACTCGGTTCGGATCACCAGCTCCAGCTTTATGATTAACTCGGCCGGGTAAATAAACTGCTTCAATTTATAAACCTGTACCCCGATTGAGTTCAATGTTTTAGGCCATTTACTTGCAAGTTTGAACTGAATCGATCACCGATATGTATCGAAAAGAATTTTTAACGTAGCAAAAGTAACATTTTCTGAGAGTGGGGCCTGGTCTACGATCAGCGATTCAGAGAATTGGGCTTCAGCCAATCGACACTGCGCCCCAGGGTAGAGGGGGATGGCAGTCTGGTCGACTGACCAATCACCAGCCAGTTGGGGGCAGGGAACCTCGTGCTGGCTGGTCGTGCAGTTCACACCCATGAGGGCCAAGTCCCCCCCACTCCCAAGGCGTAAAGAGTGTACATGCCTGACGATGAGAAAGTCGGGGCCGCTGTACACCGCTGTACATCTGCCTATACGTTCTCATTGGCAGAAAGTGAGCACGTTTTGAGTACTCAATTAAGTGTAATAATATACATGTGTATTTTTTGCTTGACCCTCAAAATTAATTGGCCGCTCCGCGGACTCGAACCCGGGAACTTTGGGGCGAGGTTAGGACGCGTTACCGCCCAAGCCACTGTCGGCTTCATAAAAAGCAACAGCTGCAAAGCTATATAAACGCGACCAACATGCGCTGGCAATTGCAACAGGCAACAATTCGTGGCCATCGCAGTTGAAGGCGTCTGCCCACCGGAGCTGTTGACTCCGGTCGCTATTGGCAACAGCAGCCAGTCCGGCTACACGGAGACCATCACGCAGCTAAATCCTGGCCGCCTCTACGCCACTGCAACGGCGTCGCTTCAATTATCGTCCGGGGACTCCGTGCTGCCGGTCTACTGGAACGCCAGCGTCACGTACGGCAGCGGCCGGACTCAAGCCTATTTGGCGCAGCGTCTGCTAGCTGACGGACTCACTGTCCAGGTGCTGGCGCCGACTGGTAGCAACGGCGGCCGCCTCAGCTTCCAAGCCAACGCCCTGGTGGCCAAGACTGACGCTGGGGGACCGGACGGCTGCGGCGTCGGCTTCAGAGTCGCCCCAGGCGGCGGCCACTGCGTCGATCGGAACGAGTGCTTGGAGCTGCCGGAGGCCTGTCAGCAGCGCTGCATCAACACTGCACCCGGCTACCTTTGCGACTGCCTGCCCGGATACCGGCTGGCAGCTGATCGGCGCACCTGCGACGATATCGACGAGTGCAGCGGCGCCGATGCGGCGACCAGATGCTCCGGCGCCGGTCAGCGGTGCGTCAACCTGCCCGGCAGCTTCCGGTGCGCTGAACAGTGCCGGGCCGGAACCCGCCCTGCCGCCGACGGAGTTTCCTGCGAGGGTGCGGCCTGGGGACTGCGCTGCAACCTTGGGATTTGGGATTTGGGAACAGAATGGATTGTTAGTCTATTCGATTAGGGAATACAATGGATTGCTAGTCTATTCGATTAGGGAATAGAATGGATTGCTAGTCTATTCGATTAGGGAACAGAATGGATTGCTAGTCCATTCGATTAGGGAGAAGAATGGATTGCTAGTCTATTCGATTAGGGAATAGAATGGATTGCTAGTCTATTCGATTTGGGAACAGAATGGATTGCTAGTCTATTCGATTAGGGAATAGAATGGATTGCTAGTCTATTCGATTAGGGAATAGAATGGATTGCTAGTCTATTCGATTAGGGAATAGAATGGATTGCTAGTCTATTCGATTAGGGAGAAGAATGGATTGCTAGTCTATTCGATTTGGGAACAGAATGGATTGCTAGTCTATTCGATTTGGGAACAGAGTGGATTGCTAGTCTATTCGATTTGGGAACAGAGTGGATTGCTAGTCTATTCGATTAGGGAACAGAATGGATTGCTAGTCTATTCGATTAGGGAATAGAATGGATTGCTAGTCTATTCGATTAGGGAGAAGAATGGATTGCTAGTCTATTCGATTAGGGAATAGAATGGATTGCTAGTCTATTCGATTAGGGAGAAGAATGGATTGCTAGTCTATTCGATTAGGGAATACAATGGATTGCTAGTCTATTCGATTAGGGAATACAATGGATTGCTAGTCTATATCCACTCACGCCTTTTCCGCAGACGTGAACGAGTGCAGTCAATCACCGAGCGTTTGCGATCAGCTCTGCCGGAACACTCAAGGCTCCTTTGTTTGCTCCTGCTCTGCCGGCTTCAGACTGAGAGAGGACGGCCGCACCTGTGCAGGTAGGCGGCGCCGGTGGATTAATTAGCTCATCAATGCAGATTACAAAAATTGTCAAAGGATAAATAGCGATGGGTTTTAGAGAATCGGTAAAAAATTTGCTGGAAATGATTCAGGGGAGTAGACAGAGATATATATATGTGAAGTAGATAGAGATGAGTCAGGGAAGTAGATAGAGATGAGTCAGGGAAGTAGATAGAGATGAGTCAGGGAGGTAGATAGAGATGAGTCAGGGAGGTAGATAGAGATGAGTCAGCGAAGTAGATAGAGATACATTAGAGTAGATAGAGATGAGTCAGGGAAGTAGATAGAGATGAGTCAGGGAAGTAGATAGAGATGAGTCAGCGAAGTAGATAGAGGTGAGTCAGTGGAGTAGATAGAAGTGAGTCAGTGGAGTAGATAGAGATACATTAGAGTAGATAGAGATGAGTCAGGGAAGTAGATAGAGATGAGTCAGTGGAGTAGATAGAGATACATTAGAAGTAGATAGAGATGAGTCAGGGAAGTAGATAGAGATGAGTCAGGGAAGTAGATAGAGATGAGTCAGTGGAGTAGATAGAGATACATTAGAAGTAGATAGAGATGAGTCAGTGGAGTAGATAGAGGTGAGTCAGGGAAGTAGATAGAGATGAGTCAGGGAAGTAGATAGAGATGAGTCAGTGGAGTAGATAGAGATGAGTCAGGGAAGTAGATAGAGATGAGTCAGTGGAGTAGATAGAGATGAGTCAGGGAAGTAGATAGAGATGAGTCAGTGGAGTAGATAGAGGTGAGTCAGGGAAGTAGATAGAGATGAGTCAGGGGAGTAGATAGAGATGAGTCAGGGAAGTAGATAGAGATGAGTCAGTGGAGTAGATAGAGATGAGTCAGCGAAGTAGATAGAGATGAGTCAGGGAAGTAGATAGAGATGAGTCAGTGGAGTAGATAGAGATAAGTCAGGGAAGTAGATAGAGATGAGTCAGGGAAGTAGAAATAAATTTTAAGGATAGGTGAGAGGTGGATATATGAAGATGAGAGGTCGATAGCGGCTCATCAATCTGGATGTCCGTCTCTCTGAGTCAGCAGTCAATCCCCACCCCCCCAAGCCGAAAGATTCCTCAAAGTCCCCCTACTTTCGGAATCCCGCAGTGGACAGCCCGCGCCGCACCTGCGCCGAGTTCGGTCACACCTGCCAGGCCGGCTGCAGGGACACGGAGTCTGGCAGCTTTGAATGCGTCTGCCCGGCCGGGTACACGGTTGCTATGGAAACTGGACGCTGCGAGGATGTCAACGAATGCCAGGCTTCGCCCAGTCCGTGTCCTGGCGATCAGCAGTGCCTGAACACCATCGGCAGCTACGAGTGCCGGGTCATCCGGTGCCCGGTCGGCTATTATTACGACGCCCGGCAAAGGTCTGAACAGAAATTATGCTCTTAGCTTCTACTTAAAGTAGCTGCATGGCGCATTGAAAAGTCTAATCTAATTAATTCTTTCAGGTGCGGATACCTTGAATTCAACTAGCTTAATCTCAGGTTTTTTAAGCCTGAGATTTTAAACTTCACAATTCAAGCTTTTGATCTAGGCTTGGGATTTTAGATTGAGATCTAGGCTTGGGATTTCAGATTGAGATCTAGGCTTAGGATATCAGATTGAG
>NIVC01002206.1:107500-150000 GCA_002269645.1 Macrostomum lignano | reverse complement strand
GGTCTGCCACTACTCTCTTTGATCCTTTGGATTGGGACTGCCACTACTCTCTTTGATCCTTTGGATTGGTCCTGCCACTACTCTCTTTGATCCTTTGGATTGGGACTGCCACTACTCTCTTTGATCCTTTGGATTGGGGCTGCCACTACTCTCTTTGATCCTTTGGATTGGTCTGCCACTACTCTCTGATTCTTTTGGATTGGTCTGCCACTACTCTCTTTGATCCTTTGGATTGGGGCTGCCACTACTCTCTTTGATCCTTTGGATTGGTCTGCCACTACTCTCTTTGATCCTTTGGATTGGGGCTGCCACTACTCTCTTTGATCCTTTGGATTGGGGCTGCCACTACTCTCTTTGATCCTTTGGATTGGTCTGCCACTACTCTCTTTGATCCTTTGGATTGGGACTGCCACTACTCTCTTTGATCCTTTGGATTGGGGCTGCCACTACTCTCTTTGATCCTTTGGATTGGTCTGCCACTACTCTCTGATTCTTTTGGATTGGTCTGCCACTACTCTCTTTGATCCTTTGGATTGGGGCTGCCACTACTCTCTTTGATCCTTTGGATTGGGGCTGCCACTACTCTCTTTGATCCTTTGGATTGGGGCTGCCACTACTCTCTTTGATCCTTTGGATTGGGGCTGCCACTACTCTCTTTGATCCTTTGGATTGGGGCTGCCACTACTCTCTTTGATCCTTTGGATTGGGGCTGCCACTACTCTCTTTGATCCTTTGGATTGGGACTGCCACTACTCTCTTTGATCCTTTGGATTGGTCTGCCACTACTCTCTTTGATCCTTTGGATTGGGACTGCCACTACTCTCTTTGATCCTTTGGATTGGGGCTGCCACTACTCTCTTTGATCCTTTGGATTGGGGCTGCCACTACTCTCTTTGATCCTTTGGATTGGTCCTGCCACTACTCTCTTTGATCCTTTGGATTGGGGCTGCCACTACTCTCTTTGATCCTTTGGATTGGGGCTGCCACTACTCTCTTTGATCCTTTGGATTGGGGCTGCCACTACTCTCTTTGATCCTTTGGATTGGGGCTGCCACTACTCTCTTTGATCCTTTGGATTGGGACTGCCACTACTCTCTTTGATCCTTTGGATTGGTCTGCCACTACTCTCTTTGATCCTTTGGATTGGGACTGCCACTACTCTCTTTGATCCTTTGGATTGGGGCTGCCACTACTCTCTTTGATCCTTTGGATTGGGACTGCCACTACTCTCTTTGATCCTTTGGATTGGTCTGCCACTACTCTCTTTGATCCTTTGGATTGGGACTGCCACTACTCTCTTTGATCCTTTGGATTGGTCCTGCCACTACTCTCTTTGATCCTTTGGATTGGGGCTGCCACTACTCTCTTTGATCCTTTGGATTGGTCTGCCACTACTCTCTTTGATCCTTTGGATTGGGACTGCCACTACTCTCTTTGATCCTTTGGATTGGTCCTGCCACTACTCTCTTTGATCCTTTGGATTGGGACTGCCACTACTCTCTTTGATCCTTTGGATTGGTCTGCCACTACTCTCTTTGATCCTTTGGATTGGGGCTGCCACTACTCTCTTTGATCCTTTGGATTGGGGCTGCCACTACTCTCTTTGGTCCTTTGGATTGGGACTGCCACTACTCTCTTTGATCCTTTGGATTGGGGCTGCCACTTCTCTCTTTGATCCTTTGGATTGGGGCTGCCACTACTCTCTTTGATCCTTTGGATTGGTCTGCCACTACTCTCTGATTCTTTTGGATTGGTCTGCCACTACTCTCTTTGATCCTTTGGATTGGGGCTGCCACTACTCTCTTTGATCCTTTGGATTGGTCCTGCCACTACTCTCTTTGATCCTTTGGATAGGTCCTGCCACTACTCTCTTTGATCCTTTGGATTGGGACTGCCACTACTCTCTTTGATCCTTTGTATTGGTCTGCCACTACTCTCTTTGATCCTTTGGATTGGGGCTGCCACTACTCTCTTTGATCCTTTGGATTGGGGCTGCCACTACTCTCTTTGGTCCTTTGGATTGGGACTGCCACTACTCTCTTTGATCCTTTGGATTGGGGCTGCCACTACTCTCTTTGATCCTTTGGATTGGGGCTGCCACTACTCTCTTTGATCCTTTGGATTGGTCTGCCACTACTCTCTTTGATCCTTTGGATTGGTCCTGCCACTACTCTCTTTGATCCTTTGGATTGGTCCTGCCACTACTCTCTTTGATCCTTTGGATTGGGACTGCCACTACTCTCTTTGATCCTTTGTATTGGTCTGCCACTACTCTCTTTGATCCTTTGGATTGGGGCTGCCACTACTCTCTTTGATCCTTTGGATTGGGGCTGCCACTACTCTCTTTGATCCTTTGGATTGGTCTGCCACTACTCTCTGATTCTTTTGGATTGGTCTGCCACTACTCTCTTTGATCCTTTGGATTGGGGCTGCCACTACTCTCTTTGATCCTTTGGATTGGTCCTGCCACTACTCTCTTTGATCCTTTGGATTGGGGCTGCCACTACTCTCTTTGATCCTTTGGATTGGGGCTGCCACTACTCTCTTTGATCCTTTGGATTGGTCTGCCACTACTCTCTGATTCTTTTGGATTGGTCTGCCACTACTCTCTTTGATCCTTTGGATTGGGGCTGCCACTACTCTCTTTGATCCTTTGGATTGGTCCTGCCACTACTCTCTTTGATCCTTTGGATTGGGGCTGCCACTACTCTCTTTGATCCTTTGGATTGGGGCTGCCACTACTCTCTTTGATCCTTTGGATTGGTCTGCCACTACTCTCTGATTCTTTTGGATTGGTCTGCCACTACTCTCTTTGATCCTTTGGATTGGGGCTGCCACTACTCTCTTTGATCCTTTGGATTGGTCCTGCCACTACTCTCTTTGATCCTTTGGATTGGGGCTGCCACTACTCTCTTTGATCCTTTGGATTGGGGCTGCCAACACTCTCTTTGATCCTTTGGATTGGTCTGCCACTACTCTCTTTGATCCTTTGGATTGGTCAGACGGTTTAATCTCCTTTAGTCAAGAGTATTACAGATATGCAAACAAATTTTTGTTTATTAGAATTTTTATTCAAAAAATGATTATATCGTAAGAAAGTCAGAGAGCACATGCAGATACCAGTTAGCCAATGGGTGACATTTAGCGCAGTGTGTAAATATAAGACTGTTTTGTTTGCCCTCGCTTTGCCAGTGTTGCCATGCAGGGTATTTCGTTAGCCTTATGCGTCATCTAGCCGACCATGTAGGCGCACTATAATAAGGCAAATATTCGATAGCATAATAGCGCACCGGCCGCTAATATACAGAGCCGCCTGACTTTGAGTAAATGCCATAGAAAGAGATAAAAATAAGACGTTGAGAGCAAACTTTTTGAGAGGCCGTTTTTAATGAAAGAAAAATGCGACGATTTCTGTTGCGCTGCGTTACCAAAGCGTCAAGGTGCGCAGTTCGAAGCCTAGCAACTGTCTGGCCAGGGCTAGAGATTAGCTTTGGCAATAAATCACCTGGAGTGTTGAGAAACAGATGGCGACGCCTACTGTACAGGGTAAGACTGCTCTATCGCTTAAGTTCAGATTACGACTGGGTGCGCTGTGCACGATTCTGACTTTGCTAGGAGCAGATGGAGTTTAAAACAGTCCGAAACAGTGTATCTAGCCAGGAAAAACTAAATTATTTACTTAAGCTTTATTCAGAACATCTGAGCAATCCCCCCTGAGCCACGGCTCACAGATGGATTCAAGACAGGTCAGGTTTGAAACAGTTGAAACTGAAGCGGAAGTACTACATCTTCGAGCGTAAGAGAATTTAGGGATAGATAGATAGATAGATAGATAGATAGATAGATAGATAGATAGATAGATAGATAGATAGATAGATAGATAGATAGATAGATAGATAGATAGATAGATAGATAGATAGATAGATAGATAGATAGATAGATAGATAGATAGATAGATAGATAGATAGATAGATAGATAGATAGATAGATAGATAGATAGATAGATAGATAGATAGATAGATAGATAGATAGATAGATAGATAGATAGATAGATAGATAGATAGATAGATAGATAGATAGATAGATAGATAGATAGATAGATAGATAGATAGATAGATAGATAGATAGATAGATAGATAGATAGATAGATAGATAGATAGATAGATAGATAGATAGATAGATAGATAGATAGATAGATAGATAGATAGATAGATAGATAGATAGATAGATAGATAGATAGATAGATAGATAGATAGATAGATAGATAGATAGATAGATAGATAGATAGATAGATAGATAGATAGATAGATAGATAGATAGATAGATAGATAGATAGATAGATAGATAGATAGATAGATAGATAGATAGATAGATAGATAGATAGATAGATAGATAGATAGATAGATAGATAGATAGATAGATAGATAGATAGATAGATAGTTAGATAGATAGATAGATAGATTCAATTCGAACACAATCCCTCAAAACCTTATTGACAGTTTCGCGGCAGGCGGCAGACTCTGTGCCTCACCATACTGGCAGTGATAGCTTTCGTGCCAATTCTCTGGTTCGGCCTGGAGGTGGTTCCGTATATGCTAGTCCTGCCCTACTCACAGTTCACCTATCCCTTGGAGATTGACTTCCAGCAGCTGCTCAGCCACTACGATCGCTTCCAGGCCTATCCAAGAGAAACAGCTACCATCAACAATGTCTCGTTTGCCGTGCTGCACCCCGGCAAGAATCTGTGCCAACTCCATAGAAGTTTTCTAGCGCAGCAGGCCGCTCCGCGGCTGCTGATCCTGGTGAAGAGCGGCTTGGGTAATCGGCAGTTCCGCGACGCCGTTCGTTCTACCTGGGTTAATCAGCGAAACTACCAGCGGCTCGGTGTGCAGGTGTTTCACGCATTCGTACTGGGCGGCAGCGTCAGTCAGACGCAGCAGGTTCGAGTGAACGCCGAACAGGCGATGCACGGCGACATCATTCAGCAGGATTTCATCGACTCCTACTTCAACAACACCTACAAGACGATGTTCGCGTTCGACTTCGCAGCCAACAGCTGTCAGTCAGCCGATTTCGTTCTATTCGCCGATGATGACTATTACGTCAGCCCGACTAACCTGGCACACCTGCTGCGGAGTCTGCTGCACCGAAGATCGGATCCCCGGCTAGCGGTCGGCTTCGTGTTCGCTAAGCCGGTGCCGAAGCGCAGCCCGATGAACCGGTGGTACACCACCCTGTCCGAGTACCCCTACGCGTTCTGGCCGCCCTACCCTACAGGCGGAGCCGTGCTCACCACCCGGGCGCTCTGTCGTCGGGTGAGCCTGGCTCAGCGGTTCGTGAGGTACATTCGCTTTGACGACGTTTTCCTCGGCATTGTGTTGAAGAAGATCGGCATCGAGCCGGAGCATCACGGCCTGTTCTATCACGAATTACTGACGCCGGTGTCCCAGCAAGTCTATGGTAACGTGATTGCTATGCACCTGGACAGACGGCTAAACCTGTTGCACGACATCTGGCGGGCTATGAACTACAGCGTGTTCGACGTCCCGGTTATTAGCCTGGCAACTAGGAGCTTGCTGTAGGCGGCCTCGAGTTCTGTGAATTGTCGCCGGAATTATGGAGCTCAAAGTGATGATCTGAACCCAAGCGATTGCAATCAAATAAAGGCCTGTGCAGACTAAGGGATGAATGGCAGTCTAAGGGTTGAATGAATGGCAGTCTAACGGTTGAATGAATGGCAGTCTAACGGTTGAATGAATGGCAGTCTAAGGGATGAATGGCAGTCTAAGGGATGAATGGCAGTCTAAGGGATGAATGGCAGTCTAAGGGATGGATGAATGGCAGTCTAAGGGATGAATGGCAGTCTAAGGGATGAATGGCAGTCTAAGGGATGAATGGCAGTCTAAGGGATGAATGGCAGTCTAAGGGATGGATGAATGGCAGTCTAAGGGATGAATGAATGGCAGTCTAATGGATGAATGGCAGTCTAAGGGATGAATGAATGGCAGTCTAATGGATGGATGAATGGCAGTCTAAGGGATGAATGAATGGCAGTCTAAGGGATGAATGAATGGCAGTCTAATGGATGAATGGCAGTCTAATGGATGGATGAATGGCAGTCTAAGGGATGGATGAATGGCAGTCTAAGGGATGGATGAATGGCAGTCTAAGGGATGGATGAATGGCAGTCTAAGGGATGGATGAATGGCAGTCTAAGGGATGGATGAATGGCAGTCTAAGGGATGGATGAATGGCAGTCTAAGGGATGAATGGCAGTCTAAGGGATGGATGAATGGCAGTCTAAGGGTTGGATGAATGGCAGTCTAAGGGTTGGATGAATGGCAGTCTAAGGGATGGATGAATGGCAGTCTAAGGGATGGATGAATGGCAGTCTAAGGGATGGATGAATGGCAGTCTAAGGGATGGATGAATGGCAGTCTAAGGGATGGATGAATGGCAGTCTAAGGGATGGATGAATGGCAGTCTAAGGGATGGATGAATGGCAGTCTAAGGGTTGGATGAATGGCAGTCTAAGGGTTGGATGAATGGCAGTCTAAGGGTTGGATGAATGGCAGTCTAAGGGATGGATGAATGGCAGTCTAAGGGTTGGATGAATGGCAGTCTAAGGGTTGGATGAATGGCAGTCTAAGGGATGGATGAATGGCAGTCTAAGGGTTGGATGAATGGCAGTCTAAGGGATGGATGAATGGCAGTCTAAGGGTTGGATGAATGGCAGTCTAAGGGTTGAATGAATGGCAGTCTAAGGGTTGGATGAATGGCAGTCTAAGGGTTGGATGAATGGCAGTCTAAGGGTTGGATGAATGGCAGTCTAAGGGATGGATGAATGGCAGTCTAAGGGATGGATGAATGGCAGTCTAAGGGATGGATGAATGGCAGTCTAAGGGATGGATGAATGGCAGTCTAAGGGTTGGATGAATGGCAGTCTAAGGGTTGGATGAATGGCAGTCTAAGGGTTGGATGAATGGCAGTCTAAGGGTTGGATGAATGGCAGTCTAAGGGTTGGATGAATGGCAGTCTAAGGGATGGATGAATGGCAGTCTAAGGGATGGATGAATGGCAGTCTAAGGGATGGATGAATGGCAGTCTAAGGGATGGATGAATGGCAGTCTAAGGGATGGATGAATGGCAGTCTAAGGGATGGATGAATGGCAGTCTAAGGGATGGATGAATGGCAGTCTAAGGGATGAATGGCAGTCTAAGGGATGGATGAATGGCAGTCTAAGGGTTGGATGAATGGCAGTCTAAGGGTTGGATGAATGGCAGTCTAAGGGTTGGATGAATGGCAGTCTAAGGGATGGATGAATGGCAGTCTAAGGGTTGGATGAATGGCAGTCTAAGGGTTGGATGAATGGCAGTCTAAGGGATGGATGAATGGCAGTCTAAGGGATGGATGAATGGCAGTCTAAGGGATGGATGAATGGCAGTCTAAGGGATGGATGAATGGCAGTCTAAGGGATGGATGAATGGCAGTCTAAGGGTTGGATGAATGGCAGTCTAAGGGTTGGATGAATGGCAGTCTAAGGGTTGGATGAATGGCAGTCTAAGGGTTGGATGAATGGCAGTCTAAGGGATGGATGAATGGCAGTCTAAGGGATGGATGAATGGCAGTCTAAGGGATGGATGAATGGCAGTCTAAGGGATGGATGAATGGCAGTCTAAGGGATGGATGAATGGCAGTCTAAGGGATGGATGAATGGCAGTCTAAGGGATGGATGAATGGCAGTCTAAGGGATGGATGAATGGCAGTCTAAGGGATGGATGAATGGCAGTCTAAGGGATGGATGAATGGCAGTCTAAGGGTTGGATGAATGGCAGTCTAAGGGTTGGATGAATGGCAGTCTAAGGGTTGGATGAATGGCAGTCTAAGGGATGGATGAATGGCAGTCTAAGGGTTGGATGAATGGCAGTCTAAGGGTTGGATGAATGGCAGTCTAAGGGTTGGATGAATGGCAGTCTAAGGGAGTCTAACTGCTACCAGCTTTTTTAAATCTGATTTTCCTAGCAGCATATTATTAATATTAATATTAATATTAATATTAATATTCAGTATTTAACTGTGCCAAGTTCTGTCCGAAAATCAACGCGGCTTGTCAGCATGGATAGCTGGAGTTATCAATCTCAAATGCTGCCAACTGCATTAAAGAGATGGGAAGTTTTCTGTGACTTTGAAAATAAAATTACTTTTGCTCGCTTTTTTTATTTCCTTAGTTGCCACCCAAGCTTCATAAAAGACGAATATCTTTATTTCGGCACCGTTTCCATTGTCATAATGTTTGCAATATTTCCTATTTAATGCTAACTAACATGACTTTGCTTGAGCTCATTGCTAATCGGAGAGGATTTTGCTTTTTTAATTACTCAGTTTTCCTACAGTACCTTTACAGTATTGCACATGATAGAAATTTTTTAACAAACTTTTTTTGACGTTCAGCATATGCTTCGAGTTTGGTGCTGTTTGACATTACCATGGCAACCAGTGTATGATTGATCGCTGAATTCTCACTAAATGTTGTGATTTGATCCTGCTATGCTCATATGCGCCTTTTTTCTAGCTTGCTTGCACTTTCATCTACGGGGGTCGCCATCATAAACCCGAAAAATCACAACTCCGAAAGCACTTCCCATCATAAACCCGAAAGATCATAACTCCGAAAACCAAAATAGTGTTGGACATTGCTAGAACTTTCGGAGTTATGATATTTCGGGTTAGTGATTTTTCGGGTTTGTGATATATCGGATTTATGATGGAAAGCGCTTTTCGGAGTTGTGATTTGTCGGGTTTGTGATGCCCATCTACGGTATGTGAAGAAACTGCTGTGTTATAACTCTTTTTAAGAAATTATTTCAATGCATTCCCATAGCTTTTTATCTCATACCTTATACACGCGAATACGTTTGTAGCTGGTATTGTTTGTTTTACGATTAAATGCAAACAAAATTGAACCGCATCCTCTGCACCTGCAGCTTCAGCCAGAGCATTGAATTTGCGGCGCTGGATTTATTAAGATACTTGACTCGAAATGCTGAGATTTTAAAGAGTTTTCTCAACGATAGAAATGAGAGCGTGATAAAACGTTTATTTGAAATTGAGATTGCACGGTACAATGATTAAGTATAGATATATATATATTACAGCTGTATATTATACAAGTCAAGAATCATTTTATTACTTTTGAGTAGCATAATTTGCTGCTCTGTTGGAGACTAAAGTTACTAAAGCAATTCATTCATTTTTGTGTGCCTCTGTTGGCGCCCTAGCTGGCTCTCACTTTCTCGTTTTGGCGCCAGGGAATAATCAGTATAGTTTTAGAAGTTCAGCTTCTCTAGATTTTCTAGTCTAGAAGTCCTAATTCTTAATTTTTAACCCATGCATGTTTCAACATATTCGAAATGAAAGGGAACTGTTTTTCGTGTTTGAATGGTATATTACTGTATGGGTATTAACTGTTATCGCGCCATATTTTTTCCTCAGCAAGCTATAGGCTGCGGGATAATTAGAATGAAAGAGTAGGGGAAAAGTGGGGCTGCGGGAGCCAAGCCCCGCGGCTGGGCATTTCAACACATAGGCACTTTTCATTTGATGAAAACGAAGTTCCTTCTGTTTGGTTAGATTAGATAGATCAAACTGCTGTTTGATCAAAATAGGTGAGGCTATAATAATACATGTAAAAACTGTGTTCGGAAAATGAATATTTAAGCAACCCTTTGTGAAGCCTGCACTTTTATGTCTATGGCCTAAACCACAAACTTTGACAGAACGAGAACTAAACTACTCACAAAGCAGCGGACTGCTTTAATATTCATTTTTACCTTATTGTGTACCTGCATGCTCTGACACAAAATACGACACAAAACACAACGTCCTCCAGCAAAGTTGTAAAGAATGCCAAGTATAAAGGCTGATTAAATCATTCGTGTAGCTATTCAATTCAATAGCGCGTTGAAATTTTCTGTCTTATAGGAGCCTCAAAAAAAGAATTTATGACGTCTTTCTAAAACGTGGGTGTAATTTTACGTAGAGGTGAAAACAATGGTTTTTTAAATTTTATATATCTAATGATGAAAATACCTAAATAAAAAACTTGTTGTTAAGTGTTTGTTTACAAATAATTAAATAGCTAAATATTTGTTTTACCTGAAAGCATTTGTTGTATTCGAAAAAAATGTTTTCAAATTACAAGCAGTTTTTAAAAGCATTTTCATCACTTTTTAATTGTTACTGTCTTAAACGGTACTACTTCTATTCTAGGAACTTCTTCGTGGAATAGTTGTTTGTTTGTGTAAATAAGTGTGCCAAACCAGGTGACAAAGTTAATGTAAATTGTCAAGTTAACATGTCAATAAATTGTACAAATGAAGATCTCATTCGTATAATGACAAACTCTATATTATAGGCCTAATATATTCTACAAGCAGTGAATCTACTACACTACAGCTACAGACAGTCGACAGTCGGAATGATCATATTCTAAAACTATAGAAGAAAAAGTAACTTTTTATCATTTTCTACTCTTCTAGCAAACAATTAGTATTCCGCAGATGTAAGCACAATTTCGGTTAGGCCTATTGATCATCTTAATACTAAAACTCACGTGTTGTTTTTTTATCTAAAAGTAGCATTAAAATATTGTCTTCTAAAATTGAGAGGGGGATAGCGTGGTACACATTTCGCTTTGTAACCCCTCTCAATTCTCTCTTTAAACAATTCTCTTTGCACTATGTAAAGAGTCAGTGGAAGCGGAGGACTCTGTGCTGTGCAAGTGGGGTTTACAATGGCTACCTTTATTGTCGCCAGATTGCCTTTTCTGTTTGCATCTCTTACTTCTACACCTTTTTCCATTCTATTTTGGCAAATGTGCAATCAAAGTCAAAATCTTTTCATTCAATTCAGATAGTTTATGGTAGTTCTTGGCTGGACGTGCATTTAATTCTGACAAATGTGCTTTCAAAAGCAATAATTTTCAAACAAAGCAAACAAGCTACCACAAAAAACTGACACTTTGCAATCAATTCCAACAGTTGGCTATGAATTGGCTTTTTCTGTCCTCCTGTCTATGGCTCATACTGCAAAATTTTCAATCAATTCCGACAAATTTCAATCTATTTAAACAAGCTACTTTTTACTTTGGTTTGGTTGGGACCAGGGCTAGATGCCATAGACACATCATGGAAAGAAACTTGGAGATTCAGAACACCCATAGATAGATCTAGCCTTGCATATATACTTCTGTACTTTTGCAATGAACAGGAACAAAAGTTTTTTCCAACTGTTGAGGTTAGATGGAGCCATGACTCAATGCCATAGACACATCATGAAGAGAAAAATTTGAAATTTAAGTATAGGTACCATTTCATTTGACAGAATGAAGCATACATATAGGAGCTACTGTAGCTTTTTGAATCAAATTGTATTGTACAGAAGATATTGTACAGAAGAAGACCTCAAGAATACGCTTATAATGCCGAATGCAAAAGTGAGTGACAACGATTGGCAGAGGCTCATTGATGCACATGCAAATAGAGACGATTTTGTGCATCTTGCTTGAGCAATGGGCATCAAGCGAACAACTATGTATACAATTGTGAAAAGTGGAAGGCCAGCTAAAATGCAAAAAGAAGGTCCTAAGCATGTTAGCATGTAAGAGTGGATCAAGAGATGTTGGATTTTCTTGAAGAGTTGATTCAAGTTAACCCTTATGTTACTCTAACCGAACTGAAGACTGGCCTTCATGCTTACTTTCCTGAAAAATCCAAAGTAGCAATGTAGTATATACTCCAATGGCTTGTCTAAATAGATTGAAATTTGTTGGAATTGATTAGAAATTTTGCAGTATGAGCCATAGATAGGAAGACAGAAAAAGCCAATTCATAGCCAACTGTTGGAATTGATTGTAAATTGTTTGAATTGATTACAAAGTGTCGGTTTCTTGTGGTAGCTTGTTTGCTTTGTTTGAAAATTGTTGCTTTTGAAAGCACATTTGTCGGAATTGAATGCACATCTAGCTAAGAACTACCATAAACTGTCTGAATTGAATGAAAAGATTTTGACTTTGATTGCACGTTTGCCAAAATAGAATGGAAAAAGGTGTATACACTTTGTTATACTCCATAGGCCTATCAGTTATACACTATACAACACAGTTGACAAATAAAAAGTTGACAAGTTTACCTAGATCTGTGCAAGTGGGGGGCCTCTTGAGATAGAAAAATAGGCCTATAGTGCTATAGGCCTAGTTTCAGAATGTGGTTAATTTTTGGGGCAATTTTTGTTTAAATGATTGTCTTCTGAAACTGAAATAGTATATGAGCATGAGGTGCTCATTTATAAAAAAGATTTATGGTTCCATGATGGCATGATTGCTTAAAAGCTATATTGACAAAGAAGTGCGATAGTTTTGGAACACAATCATTTTATGGAGTTTTTGTATTTAAATAGGCTTTTATTGCTAGAAATAAATTGTTAAATATCACTCCAAGAACTTCCAAGCTTTATTTATTTAAAACAATTTTTGGCAATGTCCTAGTTTCCCATGTTAAATTATTATTTTGACATAAAATTTGAAATGAACAAACAAAAGCAAGTTTATTCAAGATTTAAAATGAGTCTTAGGTATTAAAAAGAGTAGTACATGGCGTAGTAATGTGTCAGCCAGTACAGAAAGTTGCCAAAGCTCTTTTTGGGTAGGCCCCTAGAGTCAGTGCCAGAGAAACTTTCTAAGATGAGAGTCAAAAAGGTCATCATTGGTGCCATGCTGACTACAAAATTTTGCCTTCATGTGGGCCCAGGTGCCTTTATTAGTATTCTCAATGACTGATTCCAAGGTCATAGAGGTCAGCCAATAGCTGCAAATTGGCAGGAGGTAGGATATTTATAGGCACTCAAGGTTGTCTAGCCATGATTTACACTGAAAATAACAAAAATTGGGTCTAAATAATTTAATGTGGGAAAGTAGGACATTGCCCAATTTTTAAAGAAATTGTCACTTCACTCAATCATTCTGTGAATGAAAAGAGGTGCTGTGAATGAAGGGAGGCGCTGTGAATGAAGAGAGGCGTATCATTTGCTCAAAGATTACCATAGACAGTTTGTCTATTATTGTAGGCTATTTAATAGTAACAATAGCTAGCAATAAATCAATAAAAAAATTAAGCATAAAAAGCAGCATTTTTAGAAGTAAGCAGTATCTTTTTCAATTTTTTCTCTTTTCATCTATTGTTTTTATAACAAGTTTTGGTAAGATAATTAATAAATGTAGATAATAAGTAGTTGAAAATTTTAATGTATATTTTGGTAGAAATTTTCAGATATACATTTACATATAAACTTTTTTATGTTAGGCTAACATTATATAGCTAACATTTTTTGCTTTTTTTATTATAAATCTTGAGTTTATACATTAATATTCTTTATAATTTTTTTATTATATTAGACTGCTATCTACAAAAGTGCCCATTTGATATAAAATGATAGGCCTATCCATACATGCGCATCAGTCGGCCAATCTGGCTGACCAATTTGGTGGCCAACCAAGGTAAGTCACAAAAATGCCCACCCCAATAAATATCCAAGTACTAAGTAGGCCCCTAGATAATAAGGCATTTTGCCTTAATAAGACAATCATATGATGAGTATTTCAAAAGTAATGAGAATTTTGTTACAACTTTTGATTGGATAAACACATGAACCTGAAATTTTCACCCAACAATTTTTAAAGATGGAACAATTATCAGATTTTACCAAATCCGAATACTGAATATTTGGATACAAACTAGCCAAATAATGAATACCAAATATCAAATATCACAATAGCAGATATTAAAACAAGCATTTGACAAATTTGCTTATATTTAAATTGATTTTTATTAGAATCTTTGGAGTGGCAAAAGTGGCTGGCAATCTTCTTGCAGAGAATCACCAGCCGAGAGACAAACCGCTAGGCACCATCCTTTGCACCATCAGGCAAATAATCGCAAATGCAATTTTGCAACCAATGGATGACACACGAGACTCACTGCAGATCAAGTCCTCTGAAGGCCACAACCATTATGGAATCATCATCAATAGTGTAGCCACTTAGCTTGGGCATCAGTCCCCACTCTTGCAAGACCTCCGTCAGAGTGTTAGAAACATTGGCCGCAGTTGCAGCTCCAGTGATTGGTGCTGCACAGATTGTTACCATCTTCTGCCTGAAGTCTGCAGTCAGCTAATGGACAGTCAGTGAAAGCAGCGCAAACTTGTCATTCTTACTTGTCCACTCGTCACTTGTTGCTTGTATAAAATGATTGGGCGAAAATTTCAGGTTCATGCGTTCATCCAATCAAAAGTTATAACAAAATTCTCGTTACTTTTGAAAAACCTGTTGTAGTCAGTCCTGCTGTTTACCCAAAGTTGCATTAATTTTGCTTTAGGGTTTCTTTTATATGTAAGTCACATCTTTGGCCAAAAACTACATCACATTTTTTGTTAAAACTAAGTTGCACAGCTGACTGAATTTTGAAGGTTGTGCATGTATGGGCCTATCTATCAATTATCTATAAAAAGTTAAAAAAAGCTGGCATTAAATTTATATAACAAAAATGTATATTAGACCAAATTTCATATTATAATTAATATAGTCTGTATAGCAATGCTAAATATATTTTTAATTGTTTGTCTAAAAAGTTTTTACGTCAAAAAGTTAATTAAGTTATTTAATTTTTTTGCTTTGTTTTGTTTGCTATTAGTTATTGGCAATGATTTCTATTAGCAATTATTATATATAAGTATCAATTATTCTTTATTAATCAATTAATTTTAAAACAAGGCTATTTTTATATCAATTTTTACTTTAAAAATCATCAAATAAATATAGCATGTTTGAAATTTTGCTTTTTATAGTTTGTATTTTTGTTCAATAATCTTAGACCAAGTCAAAAACTATTAATATTATTTGAATTTTTTTTGAAATACCAATCTTTTATAGTATAAAATACTCAAATAATAAATAATTATCATATCATAAGTAATATTATTTTTGTTGCTTAAGAAATTTTTCTATGTCCTAATGGAAAATAATTGGTTTAACAAAGTGTGATGACTTGATATTGAGAGTTTGCATTTGCGGTTTTGGGGTTGGCCTGCGCTGGGGGGTTGGGGCACGCTCAAGTTGCCTTTTAATTTATCGATTGTAATGTACGCACGTACTTTGTGCATGCCTAATATTAAAATATATATATCGACTGATTCTGGCTTTTGAGCCCTCGTGTTTTTGTTATCGTCCACCAAATATTGCAATAGTTGACTCTGTTAAAGTGGCGACGAGGAATGAGTCTTATAGGCTCAATAGGACCCTTTGAAGAGGGCACTGAGACCTGGCAGCAGTACCAGGAGCGCTTAGAACAGTTTTTCACAGCAAATGAAATCAGCAATGAAAAGAGACGAGCCGTGCTGCTGAGCATCTGTGGCAGGGACACCTACCAGCTGATATCAAACCTGCTGTCACCGGCTCTGCCGAAGGACACGACCTACGACGCCATCTGTGCTAAGCTAAAGGAGCATTTTGATCCAACCCCACCAGAGATTGTACGGCGATTCAGGTTCTACAGCAGAAGCCGTCAGGCAGGCGAGTCGGTGGCAGAGTTCCTGGCTGAGCTGCGCAAGCTAGCTCGGGACTGCAATTTCGGCGTTGGCCTCAGCAGCATGCTCAGGGACCGACTGGTCCTGGGGATCAGTGATGATTCCATTCAGCGGAGGCTCTTCACAGAGAAGGAGCTCTCACTGGACACGGCGCTGTCGCTGGCGCAGGCCCACGAGTCGGCCGCTCAAGGCAACCTGCTGGTGGCTAAAGGCGCCGGCTCTGACATGGTGCACGCTCTTCACCATTCTGCCCGGCGGGAGGCGGCCAGCGGGCCGCCAGCGAAGCGTTGCTATCGATGCCTGTCCCAGCGCCACCTGGCTGCAAAGTGCCCGTTCATGAATAGTAAGTGCTACGCATGCTCGAAAACCGGACACATCGCTGCTGCGTGCAAGGCAGCGCCGCCTGCTCAGTGGGACGAGAGATCGACGGGGCCGCAGCGAGCTTCTAATCGTCGCGTCGACTCGACCGTCCAAGAGCTGCAGGCGGAGGAGGCAGATGAGGAGGCTTTCTCGCTGCACGTGATGGCCGCCGCCGTAGGCGGCAAGATTCCGCCAATTAAGACCACCATCGACATCGACGGCACGCCAGTCTGCATGGAGGTCGATACTGGGGCGTCTGTGTCACTCATCTCTGCGAAGACCTACAACGAAGTACTACGAGGGCGTCCCAGACTCGAGCGAGTCAACACGCAGCTGCGGACGTACTCCGGAGAGCTGGTGCCCGTTCTCGGCCAACTTCGAGTTCGCGCGCAGACCGAGATCGCCAGCAAGGTGCTGCCGCTGCTCGTGATCGATGGTGCCGGCTCGAATCTGGTTGGCCGCGACTGGCTGGCCGAACTTCCGCTGGACTGGCGAGACATCAAGCAGGTGCAACAGCATCCGTCAGGGCAACCAGGACTCAAGAGCCTGCTGGACAAGTACGCCGAAGTCTTCGAGCCGGGCCTTGGTCGGTACACGGGGCCCGCGGTTCGGCTGCAGCTGAAAGCCTCAGCGCGGCCGAGGTTCTTCAAGGCCAGGAACGTCCCGCTTGCGCTGAAGGAGAAGGTCGAGGCGCAACTCGAAAAAGAGATCGAATAGGGAGTGCTGAAGCCAGTGAGCAGCTCGGACTATGCGTCTCCGATCGTACCCGTTTTAAAGACAGATGGCTCGGTCCGCATACTGTATGCACTGATTTTAAAAAAACGGTGAACCTCGACGTCGAGCCCGACACGTACCCGGTGCCGAGAATCGAGGAGCTCTTCGCGAAACTGGCCGGCGGAAAGAAATTCACTAAGCTTGACTTGTCGCAAGCGTACTCGCAGCTGCCTCTGGACGAAGCCTCGCAAGAACTCTGCACCATCAACACCAGCAAGGGGCTGCTGCGGTACACGAGACTGCCGTTCGGAGTTGCTCCCGCTGTCGGCATTTTCCAGCGCCAGATGGACTGCCTCCTGCAGGGCATTCCCCACGTCACCTGCTTTGTTGACGACCTGCTGGTTACCGGCGTGGATGATGACAGCCACCTGAAGACGCTGGAGCAGGTCCTTCGGCGACTGCAGCAGAGCGGCCTCCGGTGCGGCCTGAGTAAGTGCAGCTTTATGCAGCAGAGCATCAGCTACCTCGGGCACCGAATCGACGCCGAAGGGCTGCACCCTCTCCAGGACAAGGTGCGGGCGATCCAGGACGCGCCACCGCCCCGCGACCAGACGCAGCTGCGCAGCTTCCTCGGGCTGGTAAATTATTACGGCAAGTTCATGCCCAATCTGTCAACCGAACTGGCGCCGCTGAACCAGCTGCTGAACAAGGGCGCCCCCTGGCGATGGGACGCTGTGCAGGACGAGGCGTTTCGCAGGTGCAAGTCGCTACTCAGCCAGGCACCGGTGCTTGCGCATTTCGACCGTCAGAAGCCGCTGGTGCTCGAGTGCGACGCCTCGCCTTATGGCATCGGCGCCGTCATCAGCCACCGAATCGACGGAGTCGATAGGCCGATCGCCTTCGCCTCTCGCACGCTACATGAAGCAGAGACCCGATACTCCCAGCTCGAGAAGGAGGCGCTCGCGGTCATTTACGGAGTTAAGAAATTTCACATGTACCTGTTCGGGCGAGACTTCAAGCTGGTGAGCGACCACAAGCCGCTGCTCGGTCTGCTGCACCAGTCCAAGCCGATACCAGCACTGGCTTCTGGCAGAATCCAGCGGTGGGCGCTGCTCCTGGCCGGCTACCAGTACTCCATGGTCCACCGAGCGGGCAAGTCGCTGCTTCGAGCCGATGCGCTGAGTCGGCTGCCGCTGCCGGAGAAGCCGAAGCGCCAACTCCAGCTGAAGTCGTCCTACTCATGGACTTCCTGGACGAGGGACCGGTGACGGCTCGGCACATCCGGACGTGGACTCGGACAGACCCGGACTTGTCCCGAGTTCTGCGTTTCACTGAGACCGGCTGCTGGCCAGAGCGGCCGCCGCCTGAGCTGCAGCCGTACTGCACGCGAGCCGACCAGCTGAGCACCCAAGACGGCTGTCTGCTCTGGGGCTGCCGAGTCGTAGTTCCCGAGGCCGGTCGAGAGGCGCTGCTGCACTGCCTGCACCAGGGGCACCAGGGCGCCACGAGAATGAAGGCGCTGGCTCGAAGCGTTTTCTGGTGGCCCAAGCTGGAAGAGGCGATCGAGCGGCTGGTCGCCGCGTGCACCGAGTGCCAGGAGATGCAGAAGTCGCCAGGTCCGTTTCCACTGCAGCCGTGGGCGTGGCCAGACAAGCCGTGGTCGCGCCTGCACATTGACTACGCCGGGCCAGTCCAGGGCCGGATGTTGCTGGTTGTCGTGGACGCTCACTCCAAGTGGATGGACGTGCGTGTGATGCCTTCGACGTCGTCGACTGCGACTATCGAGAAGCTGCGGTCGAGCTTTGCAACTCACGGTCTGCCGGACGTGATCGTCTCCGACAACGGTCCGAAGCTGGTCAGCGCGGAGATGGAGACATTCCTGAGCAAGAAAGGCATCCGGCACGTGCGCACGGCTCCGTACCACCCGGCGTCCAACGGCCAAGCAGAGCGAGCAGTTCAGACTCTGAAGCGTGCGCTGGCCAAGCAGCGAAGCGGCTCTCTGGAGGAGCGAGTCTCCCGGTTCCTCCTGACGTACCGAGTCACGCCGCATGCGACTACCGGGACGGCTCCCTGCGAGCTGCTGATGGGGCGGAGGCTGAAATCGTTGCTCGACCGAGTCCGCCCTGACCTGCCCGCCCGGGTGGCCGTACAGCAGGCACTGCAGGAGCAGCACGATGCCCACGCGCACGACCGCCGCATTAATGTCGGCGACTCGGTGCTGGCGCGAGACTTCGCGAGAGACGGACGCTGGAGACCGGCGACAGTCACGGACATTTCTGGTGCGGCCGACTTCACGTGCCGGTTCGATGACGGCAGAGACGCACACAGGCACGTGGACCAGGTGCGCAAGCCGGCCGCGGTCAGTCAGCTTCCGACCGAGCCGGCGGTACCAGCGGCAGCGGTGCCGCAGTGCGATGCGGTGCCGAAGGGCGCATCCGAAGTTTTTGCTGACGGCGTTGCTACTGAGGCTGCGACGGAGCCTGACGCCATGCCGCAGCTTCGCCGTTCGATGAGGAAGTGCGCTGCACCTGAGCGACTGACTTACAGCTGAAGTAACTGTTGTTGATGAACTCGATTTTAGTACCTTAGTTGTGTTGCTCGCTTCAATATTTTTTTTAATTATTACTAATAGTGTTAATTTTTGTTAATCTTACTTTCATACTTAAGTGCGAAGGGATGTGATGACTTGATATTGAGAGTTTGCATTTGCGGTTTTGGGGTTGGCCTGCGCTGGGGGGTTGGGGCACGCTCAAGTTGCCTTTTAATTTATCGATTGTAATGTACGCACGTACTTTGTGCATGCCTAATATTAAAATATATATATCGACTGATTCTGGCTTTTGAGCCCTCGTGTTTTTGTTATCGTCCGCCAAATATTGCAATAGTTGACTCTGTTAAACAAAGTTTATAATTCAACCAACTACATTGTAATAACTATGCTAATTGGCATATTTATCATTGTTCTTAACTATCCTTTTGGCATAGTCATAGCACATTGATGACAAATATGCTAATCAACATATTACTGCACCAAACAAAACAAACAATAAACAAATGCCAAGCCATAACTCTCAGTTGTGCCCATTTTTGTAACTAACTGACTAATTTCTTTTTATCTGGTTTTATGTACCATTTGACACAGTTAAGGGACAATTATTTCCTAATTGGACATCTAGTTTTTTGGTCATCTTTACTTGCATATTTGAATAGGTTCTTTAGGAAAAAATTAAAATTTAGTATATTTTGTTTGCTGGATACTACTTATCAACTATATTTAGTAGTATGTATTTTTTTAGCATTGTTTGTAAATATCTATAAAATTGTATCTATTGAATTCTGACTGCGCACTTGCTGTGGCGCAGATGTAGAGCAGAAATAAACATCTAGACAGACAGACAAACAAAAGACAGCATTAGACAAGAAGAAATTGTTTATCTGGCTCCTGTGTGCAGCAGCAAAATGGAGGTTAACGAGAGTCTGGTCAGCACCCTGCTGTCCATGGGCTTCCCCGATGAGGGCGACATTCGCGAGGCTCTGCGCATCGCTAAAAATGACGTCTCCGAGGCCATCTCAGTGCTGGTGAATGACACTCGGCCAGCTGAAAATGTTAATAATTCAACTGGATTCCCATGCGATCTATCCTCGCCATCTATGGCCGTCGTTCCCATGGTAACGTCGACAACGGCTGTGGATGGCGGAGACCCCGGCGCGTCGCCATGCGTCGGCGAAGAGATGCACATTGACGAGCCGGCCGCAGCAGCCGCCGGGTTCCCATTGGCCGCCCTATTAGAGCTGGAGGGCCGAACTTTCACAGAGAAATGGAGCATACCGTTCAAGCAGCACGAATCGCTTTGCGTGTGCATGCAGGCCTGCACCAGATTGGCTAGGGATCAGCTGCTTGAGGCCGAGGAGAATGCTACTCGGTTTATTAATCGCGCATTGCCAGAGTGTTTTCAAAAACTGCTCAATAGTTCTCAGGTAAGGGAGACTCAGATGTGAGATTCGTTTTGATACGTAGTGTATCTTGCTGGTAGGAGGTCCTTGAAAAGTCGATAATCTGATTCTAGATGCTATTTTTAAAGTGAAACTTAATTAAACTAAGTGACTCAAAATACTAAACGAACATACCAGGTATGCTAAATACGAGGGGCATCCGGAAAGTAGTGTTACTATTACTCGGTGTGGACGTATGGAAAGTTGCACTTGCATGAGTTTGGTGTCATTTGAAAGCGGCAAGTCTCTTCTTTAAAATGACACCAATTGCAAGAGATTTGAATATGTGCTTCAAGAGATATGGATAATTAAGTAGAGAAAGGTCAGTCATAGACTTACACAAGCTGTGTCTGCAGAAAACTTTTATTAATCACTCCAAGAAAATCCAAACAACACAACAAAAGTACAGTAAAAAACAGGTGATAACAGGTGATAACAAGCAAAATTGTTATACAAGCGAACAACGTTAAAATCACTCATCGGTTGGCAGAGTTGTCTTCTAAACGTAGTCAACACCAGACATGACGCACTTCTCCCATCGGTCTCGCATCTTGTCAATGGCGTCTGCGTACAGATTTCTCGGAATCTGGTGCAGCAGGACCCTCCTAACCTCGCTCTCCAATTGATCGCGACTGTTATGGACTCAGCACAGCAACTGCAGTCTTAGTTTTCTGAGGCAGCCCCTCTCATTTACTGCATCGAATTTGGCCATAGACAGTTTATACATGCGAGAAAAATCGATAAAAATTCAAGCTGAATGCTATTTTTAGCTTAAATTTTAGCTTGTGTAAGTCTATGACCGACCCAAAGAGTACTGAGGGCGCCTAGTATAGAGTGCCAATAAAGATGAAAATCTGAAGCCGATTTTTAGAATCCACCCACCCCCTCCGGTCACCAAGCTTTTTAGTCTATGGCACAAGTTGTGGCTCGAATGGTGTACAAAGCCGATGCTCAGAAATATAAGACATTTCACACTTAGAAAATGCATGTATCAAATAAGCAAGACAACATCGCTCAGTCACCAGACTCAGTTGCCGTCGTCGATACACAACTCCGTAACAGCCATGCCATATAGCTCTTACGTCTGAACAACAACAGCCATGCCACTAAAGTGCGCGGTAGCTAATTGCAATAACTGCGTTTCTGGTGCATCTGTATCCTTCTTTCGTCTGCCTTTCAAGGACCTTCACTCTGCCTGTTTATCACTTATGTTTTTGTCTTTCCGACTCTGCTGCAAGAATCCTGCTCAACTTCTTTTCTCCTTACACAATGCAATAAATGTACGTACGGCTACAGTATAGATACAGAAATAAAGTCTTGAGGACGTTTTAAGCATACATGGTATTCGTCCAGCTACATTAGCTACTTGTATTTTTCTCATGCACTCTATGTATATTTCTGAGCATCGGCTTTGTACACCATTCTAGCCACAACTTGTGCCATAGACTAAAAAGCTTGGTGACCGGAGGGGGTGGGTGGATTCTAAAAATCGGCTTCAGATTTTCATCCTTATTGGCACTCTATACTAGGCGACCTCAATACTCTTTGGACCGACCTTTCTCTACTTAATTATCCATATCTCTTGAAGCACATATTCAAATCTCTTGCAATTGGTGTCATTTTAAAGAAGAGACTTGCCGCTTTCAAATGACACCAAACTCATGCAGGTGCAACTTTCCATACGTCCACACCGAGTAATAGTAACACTAATTTCCGGACGCCCCTCGTACAGTCAAATCGCTAGTGAATCCGCAGCCAGCGAAGAAGCAGGTTAAGCCTCAGGTATTATAATACACAACATACATGCTCAACTTCGAAATTTCACCCTTACCTACGAGAGAACCCCTAAAGCAAAAATTAACGTTTTGGGTAAACAGGAGGAGTAACTATAACTATACTATTAAGACTAAATGCCTCGGCATCTAATTAGTACTACCTCTGCATTTTGGGTCTGCGGTATTGCGACTACCCAGCCGAGTCGGCGGGGTGTTGGACACGTATGATACACAAGATAGACCCACTCACAATGTCACAAGCGGGCAAGCGGAAGGCCAAACTGCTTATCGATCTTGCTGGAGGCTGTTGCGCCACCTTTTTTCTATCTTGCTCGCTACACAGGCACACTGGATTTGAGTCTGTTGGTAGACAGGCAGAGACGATTGTTGCAGATGAAAAAATAAAAATCTTTTTGTATACCTTACTGTTTTGTTCAGGCAAAAGACAAATTTTGCTACTGAATAAAAGTAGATGCGCGCAGGTTTTTTTTCGAGTGACGTATTTAGTTATTCTAGTATTTTATTTATCTTCTAATCCTTGCATTCTCAGGTAAATACTTGGATGCACGACATTCAGGAGGGCATATTCGATATGCTCAACTTTCTAATCGAGCTCATAGCCGAGCGCTTAGGCTACACGCCAATGTGCTGCCAGCTGATGGAACTGCTAGCCCTGGCGCTGAATCCCCAGACTGAATACCACAAACGGCACAAAGCCAAGAAGACCGATAAGAACTTCTGGAAGGATAAACTAAGAGAGAGTCTCAATTCTGAGCGGCTGTTCTCGTCTAGCTCAAACTTGAACTTGCACCGGGATCCCTACGGCTATTTGTGCCATCTCATTAACAAATTTGCCAGCTGTAAAGGCTTTGAAAGATTGCGCAATCTGTGCTCAGCTCCGGATGCCACTGTTAACGATCTGGCCTATGCACTGTTCCCGTTTGGCCTGTGCGCCGAGCAGGTTAGCACGGATACATTTCAAGATTATTTGAAAGCCGCCTGCGAACGCGCGTTGACTATGTGCACCAACCTGGGCAAGGACGATTTGAAACGGCGAGATTTGCGCGTATTTCAGTTATTGTCCGGCGTGCGACTATTGTACCTGCGCTTCCGGGATAAGGAGGTGTCCGCGTGTGATCAGGTGGGGACTGCTTTCTGGTGGTACTCTTCAGTATTAGTTTGAAGCCTTGCAATATCAAAATCTCACCCCTCAGTGGTAGTTTAAAGCCTTGCCATATCAAAATCTTACCCCTCAGTGGTAGTTTAAAGCCTTGCCATATCAAAGTCTCACCCTCAGTGGTAGTTTAAAGCCTTGCCATATCAAAATCCCACCCCTCAGTGGTAGTTTAAAGCCTTGCCATATCAAAATCCCACCCCTCAGTGGTAGTTTAAAGCCTTGCCATATCAAAATCCCACCCCTCAGTGGTAGTTTAAAGCCTTGCCATATCAAAGTCTCACCCTCAGTGGTAGTTTAAAGCCTTGCAATATCAAAATCTCACCCTTTGTGTTATTTTTAGCCCTTCCATTCCCAAAATGTCAGTCCCATTTTTAATCTCAATCCTAATTCTGATAACGGCTTTAGCAGTTCATGCTCAAAATCTGTAATCCCCGGCGATTCTGTTATAACAAAGCAAGCCTTCGCTCCAACCCATCCAGGCCCGCACAAACCTGGTGCAAGCTATGCTAGGCAGCGGCCGGTTCAATAGTCGAATGAACGGCCTAAAGGAGCTTGGCTGCATGATGGCCACGGCTAAGGACCCCAGCTCGGCTAAGAAGCGTCAGAGCATCGGCCTGGAGCCGCTGCTCCAATGGATGCAAGAGAAAGAAGTTCTCAGCCTGGCTCTGGGCGACGGTCACTCACTAGACAATATGCAAATGTGCGACGGAGTGAAAGAGATTGTAGAATTCATCGGGGCCAAGCTGTCAGTGAGTGACGTCACCAAGCTGTGGCACATGGCGCACTCGTCGCCGGCTCTGTTCCCAGTGCTGGCCGCTGCCGCATCGCGCCTACCCGAGGACACCCTTGGCCACCTGTTGCAACTGGTTCAAGCCGATTGGAAAGCGGCCAAAGGCCGATCGGATAATTGGTCCAAACTAGTGGAATTAGTTGGCTTAGCAGCTAAAGAGAAGGCGCTGCAGATTCTGTGGGAGATGGCGCACGAGTCTGGCCTAGGTAGGCAGCAGATTGATTGCGTGTTGCAGCAACACCTGGCACTGTTGAAAGACTACGCAAAGGATAACCTGCGTCGGCAGTATCTCACCAAGTGTGTGGCTAATATCAAAGCTAAGCAGCTGGTCTATCCGTCTGTTAGCTATCTGTACCAGCTCTGCTCTTCCTTGTCTAACGGCTATAAGAACGATGCTAAAAATACATTGAACGAATGGAACCAAGGCCACGAACTGGTACTAGTGCTGGTTACGTCTATTAAAGATCATCAGCGCGATTGTTATAAACAATTTGGTCAGCATCTGTGCGCCATCTCGTCTCTAGATGGTAATTATACTCACGAAGAGTATCTGCGACTACATTTGGATCTCATACACTACATTCTGAGGAATGCCGACCTGTATTTGACTAAAATTCGAGTGTTAGAGATGTGGACAGCGCTAATCTCGGGCGACAGTTCCACTGAGACCGATCGGGATGCCTTCTTTAATTGGTTGGTTCGATCGTTCGATGACTTAGAGGATAAGACTAGGAAGGAACTGTTTGAGAACCATTTTCTGCAGTTGGATATTGCCAAGGTAAGTGTAAGCAGAGCCGTTCGTTAATTAACCGATTAGAAATCCTTAAATTAATGGATTAACAGGTGTAAATTAAAGGAGTAACGATCCCTAAATTAACGGAGTAACAATCATTTTAATTAATGGATTTACAATTCCTAAATTAGCGGATTAACAATCCTGAAATTAACGGATTAAAATCCTTTTAATTAACGGATCAACAATACTTTTAATTACTGGATTAAAAATCCCTAAATTAACGGATTAACAATTCCTAAATTAACGGATTAACAATCCCTAAATTAACGGGTAACAATCCCTAAATTAACGGATGAACAGTTCTTAAATTAACGGGTTAACAATCCCTAAATTAACGGATTAACAATCCTTAAATTAATGGTGTCTCCGTTATCAGATCTTTCATGAAATTTTGGATATGCTACTTACTATACTTCATCAGTAGTCTAATAAGCTCACATCAATTTCAATAAACTCTCCGCCCAGGTGACGCCAAATGGATTTTCCTGCTTCAAATACTTCTTCGAGCGGATCAACCAAGCCGCCGGCAATCTGACCATTGTCCAGCCAACCTCGTTTAACTCGGAGCGCAAATTGACAGTTGAAAAACTCGAACTATTCGGCTCGTCCTATCTGTGGTCATTGTACCTGCGCTCGGATCGGCCGGCCGTGTTCCGCGCGGCACTCGACTGCTTAATGGATTGTTATTATCGGTGCGTCAGCATTCGGCTTAAAGCGGGCTCGGCGGCTAACGATTTGCACAAACGATTCTTAAACGACTGTTTCGGTCATTTGAACGATTCCGGCTCTAAAGGCACTAGCGGCGTGCTTCGCCTATTAGAATTCTATTTGCAAACTGCCGAATCTGACTATCAGCACAAACGATTGAGGCCGTTGCACTGCGCCACCTATCCCGGCGAGGAGATGCAGCTCAGAGTCGACTGCGACAGGCCTAAACGGGCCGCTTTTCAATTGGCTGTGCACAGTCATCTAACGTTTGGCAAACTGCGCGAGGAACTGGCTATTGCGCTTAATTGCGATTCCGCTTCTAGGTGAGGTGCTATGATATCTCTCTGTTGGATTCATGAACTCCAACCTGTCGGCTTTATCCCAATATCACTTCCCTTTGATCTTGACCTGCCAATTCCGTGATCCCAAACCTGTCAGTCCTGTGTTCCCAAACCTGTCAGTCCCATGATCCCACACCTGTCAGTCCCGTGATCCCAAACCTGTCAGTCCCGTGATCCCAAACCTGTCAATCCCATGATCCCAAACCTGTCAGTCCCGTGATCCCAAACCTGTCAGTCCCGTGATCCCAAACCTGTCAATCCCGTGTTCCCAAACCTGCCAAGTCCGATCCCAAACCTGTAAATCCTGGTTAACATTCCCCATCTTGATGCTCGCAGAGTCGGCCTAGCCGTAACAGTCGACGGCACCGAACGCCTACTAGGCGCTGTGCACGAATGGCGGCCTCTGTTCCTGCTCGGCCTGCGCCCAGACCCGACCCAGCCAGACAAGCCGATTGACGCCCACGCCAGACTTGCCGATGTCAAGTCTCCGTCTAGCGACGCCTGTTCCGCTCTCGAACGGGCGCTGCCCAGCAATCTGCTGGCCGACGATTCGCGCACCTATCCGCTGTTGAAGCGCTGCCTACGACAGGTAGGTTATTTTTAATTATATTATTATTATATATTGTTATTACTTTAATTAATAAGATATTATTAGGTGTCTGGAACTCCCGATGTCGGGAATCCCTGATAATGTGCCGGGGAATCCCTGATAATGTGTAGGGGAATCCCTGATAATGTGCCGGGGAATCCCTGATAATGTGTAGGGGAATCCCTGATAATGTGTAGGGGAATCCCTGATAATGTGCCGGGGAATCCCTGATAATGTGTAGGGGAATCCCTGATGATAGGCCGGGGAACCCCTGATGTGTAGGGGAATCTCGATAATGTGTCGGGGAAACCCGGATATTAAAAACGCCTTTTAATAATTTCCAGGGCGTCTACGAAGCCGCCGCAGTGCTGGACCTGCTGCCCACCTGCCCCGATCCGGTGCTGGCAGACGATCTGTCCGCGGATTCGCCGCTGCTAACCTACTCTCTGCAGTGCCTGTTCTCCATGCCCGAGTGCGCCGAGCAGCACGCGACCAGGCTGGTCCAATTGGCTCCGGAGCGGCTGACCCCGCGCCAGCTGTACCTGGTTGGCCACCTGGTATCCAAGTCTGTTAGCGCTTGCGATCCTCAGCAGCAGCGCCTTCCAGACGGATTGGCTGCCCATCTGTTGGCCTGCGCCGCGTCTCTGAGGTTTGACAGATTCATGCTTCATGATTTTTAATGGAATTTAGATCTTAAATTTCAGTAGCAATGCTTATTATGAGCATACCATCATGAGCAATCTAGGATTTTAGTGTGTCAGCAATCCCTGAGTTTAGTGTATCAGCAATCCCTGATGTTAGTGTGTCAGCAATCCCTGAGTTTAGTGTGTCAGCAATCCCTGAGTTTAGTGTGTCAGCAATCCCTGATTTAGTGTGTCAGCAATCCATGAGTTTAGTGTATCAGCAATCCATGAGTTTAGTGTGTCAGAAATCCATGAGTTTAGTGTATCAGCAATCCATGAGTTTAGTGTGTCAGCAATCCCTGAGTTTAGTGTGTCAGCAATCCCTGAGTTTAGTGTGTCAGCAATCCCTGATGTTAGTGTGTCAGCAATCCCTGAGTTTAGTGTGTCAGCAATCCCTGAGTTTAGTGTGTCAGCAATCCCTGAGTTTAGTGTGTCAGCAATCCCTGAATTTAGTGTGTCAGCAATCCCTGAGTTTAGTGTGTCAGCAATCCCTGAGTTTAGTGTGTCAGCAATCCCTGATGTTAGTGTGTCAGCAATCCCTGAGTTTAGTGTGTCAGCAATCCATGAGTTTAGTGTGTCAGCAATCCCTGAGTTTAGTGTGTCAGCAATCCCTGAGTTTAGTGTGTCAGCAATCCAGAATTTTAGTTTTCGTATTCCTTGATTCTTATTCCAATATTACCCTTCAATCGCACCCCCCGTAGAGACACCCGCGAGCCCGTCGGCCAGGCCGCCTGCGCCATCCTTCTCAACACCCTGTTCGGCTTGCCCGGCTTCCGTCCAGCTGACGTCGTTTCTCTGTCGGGCTTCCAATCCGCCCTGCTGGACCTGCTGGTTGCCTGTCCCAGTCAGCGGGTTCGCCAGACGCTCAGCCAGCTGCTGCTGCAGCGAGTCGCTACGCCCGACTGTCCGGAACTGGTGCCGACTCTGCACAGTCTGCTGGAGGGCCTGCCGCTGCCCTATTGGCATTCCAGCGTAACCGGGGTGCGGCAGGCCAGTCTGCATCTGCTCTGCAACTGCGCTGAGTATTTCGACTTGAGAGCGGCCCTGCTGTTGAGATCCGCTCCGCCTGCACAGGCTGAACTGGCTAAGTGAGTTAGTTATAGTTGCTGTCTGTCTGTCTGTCTGTGTCTGTCTGTCTTAGTGGCTGTCTGTCTGTCTGTCTGTCTGTGTCTGTCTGTCTTAGTGGCTGTCTGTCTGTCTTAGTGTCCGTCTGTCTGTCTTAGTGTATGTGTGTCTGTCTGTCTGTCTGTCTTTTTGTCTGTCTGTCTGTCTGCCTGTCTTAGTGTATGTGTGTCTGTCTGTCTGTCTTGTCTGTGTGTCTTTTTTTCTGTCTGTCTGTCTGCCTGTCTTAGTGTATGTGTGTCTGTCTGTGTGTCTTGTCTGTGTGTCTTTTTTCTTAGACGCAGGGGCTGTGTACACCCCGGCGCAATTTAGGCGACATTGTCACACAACCGGCGAGAGGCATTACTGCCCATTCCACAGACTCGTACGCAGTCTTACGCACAGGCACACACTCACACAGGAGTGTACAGCGGCCCTAACTTTATTTATCGTTAGTCATGTACACTTCACTCTGCCTTGGGGATTTGGCCTCAAGGCCGTTAATTTCACGAAAAAAAACCCAAGTCGAGATTCCAATTTAGCCCCAAATTAATGTGACTGCACTTGGAATCTAGCCTGGGCAGCTGGCACATCAGAGCGCCGCGCTAGACCACTGGGCTCCCCATAAACTGTGTGTCTGTCCTCCTGTTTGTATGCCTGTTTGTCTGTCGGACTGTTTATTTCATTTTGCTTTTTATTTTTTCTTTCTCATTATCTAAACTCGCGCCCCAACTGCACTACTCACTCAGGCGAGTAGCCAGCGTGGAGCAGGACTGGCTAACCGGTTTTCAGCTAAGCCAGACAGCGGCCTGCCAGTGCCAGCAGGAGGAGGACGCCCTGCTAGCCGGTCACCTGCGCCTGCTGGCAGCGGCCTGGCAGGCGGATCCGCCCGACCCTTCGGCCGGCGAGCGGCTGCTGCCTCAGCTGATTGGCGCCTTCCTGATGCCGGCCGACTCGCACTGCCGTGCCGGGCCACTGTCCCGGCCAGCCATCTACGACCTGCTATTGCAGCTGTGCGCCAGCAATTGCCGATGCCTTCGAGCGCTTAGCTTGGCCCTGCGGCCGCTGCACCGAATCCACGGCTGGGAGGTGCCGGCGCCGCCCGAACCGCGCGGTCAATGCGGTTTAGTTGGCCTAAAAAATGGCGGTGCCACCTGCTATATGAATTCGGTGCTGCAACAGCTGTTTATGGTGCCAGGCCTGGCAGCTGCTGTACTGTCAACGCCGGATCCTACTGCGACTGCTGGCGACGAGCAGAACACTGCGACGGCGGCAACGACTGTCGCTACCGCCGCCTCTGGCAGCTCCGTTGACGGCGGAGGCAGCAGCGAGTCGGGCGACGGTGCCCTCTACCAGCTGCAGCTGGTGCTGGCGCACCTGTTGGAGCTGCAGCAGCAGTACTACGTGCCAGATCAATTGTGGGCCAATTTCTCACTGTGGGGCGAGAAAGTCAATCCGAGAGAGCAGCAGGACGCGTTCGCGTTCTTTCAGGTATATCCTTGCGAATCGCCTTTAAATATGCTGCACCTACATAGCCCCACAAGAATCGCCTCCATAGCCCCACAAGAATTGCCTCCATAGCCCTACAAGAATTGCCCTCCATAGCCCCACAAGAATTGCCTCCATAGCCCCACAAGAATTGCCCTCCATAGCCCCACAAGAATTGCCCTCCATAGCCCCACAAGAATTGCCTCCATAGCCCTACAAGAATTGCCCTCCATAGCCCCACAAGAATTGCCTCCATAGCCCCACAAGAATTGCCCTCCATAGCCCCACAAGAATTGCCTCCATAGCCCCACAAGAATCGCCTCCATAGCCCCACAAGAATCGCCTCCATAGCCCTACAAGAATTGCCCTCCATAGCCCCACAAGAATTGCCTCCATAGCCCTACAAGAATTGCCCTCCATACAAGAATTGCCTTCCATAGCCCCACAAGAATCGCCTCCATAGCCCCACAAGAATCGCCTCCATAGCCCCACAAGAATCGCCTCCATAGCCCCACAAGAATCGCCTCCATAGCCCCACAAGAATTGCCTCCATAGCCCCACAAGAATCGCCCTGCATAGCCCCACAAGAATCGCCTCCATAGCCCCACAAGAATCGCCTTCATAGCCCCACAAGAATCGCCTCCATAGCCCCACAAGAATCGCTCCTATCTTCGCTAATCGTCCCGAACCCCCAACAACCCAACAGGCGCTGATTGACCAAACAGACGAGCAGGCTAAGCGCCCCCTACTAAGCGCCTTCTTTCGCGGCCGATTCAAGCACCTGATCGAGAGCGAACAGTGCGAGCATCGCTGCGAACTTGAAGAAGATTTCTACGGCCTGCATCTGCCAGTTCAATCCGGCAGTCTGGAAGCCGCTCTGCACGCTTTTGTACGCGGAGAAACGATGCAAGCTGATAACGCCTATTCGTGCGAACGCTGCGGCAATCGGAAGGTCACAGCGCTCAGGCGAACTAGAATAGCCAGCCTGCCTCCGGTGCTGTGCTTTCATTTGAAACGATTCGACTACGATTGGCTGCGCGGCCAGCCGCTGAAATCCGATTTATATTTTAGCTTTCCTAGGCGAGTGGAATTGGGGCCTTTTATGGCTAGCGCTGCTGGCGCGTCGAGCGGCGACAGCGCCTCAGACGGGCCGCAACAGCAGCAGCAGAAAGAGCAGGAGATGCAGGAGCAGCAGCAGCCATCTAACTACAATTTAGTTGGTGTTGTTATTCATTCTGGCAAGGCCAGCGCTGGTCATTATTATAGCCTAGTTCGGGAGCGTCGGCCCGGTGAGTTGGGCTAACTTTTTTCAATGAGATTATCGATAAATATAGTTAATCCAATTGTGTTAACCATAATTAGTAATTTGTCCACCCAGATAACTGGTTAATTAGTTAATCCATCTGGATTATCGATGAGTAGTTAATCCATCTGGGTTATCGATAAGTAGTTAATCCATCTGGATTATCGATGAGTAGTTAATCCATCTGGGTTATCGATAAGTAGTTAATCCATCTGGATTATCGATGAGAAGTTAATCCGTCTAGATGATCGATTAGTAGTTAATCCTTCTGGATTATCGATTAGTAGTTAATCCTTCTGGATTATCGATTAGTAGTTAATCCTTCTGGATTATCGATATATAGTTAATCCATCTAGATTATCGATTAGTAGGTAATCCATTTGGATTATCGTTAAGTATTTAATCCATCTGCATTATTGATGAGTAGGTAATCCATCTGTATTGTCGGAGTAGTTAATAATCCGTCTGATTATCATCAGTAACTGATTTATTTAGATTATTGATAAGTAGTTTCCATTATGGATGTCTAAATCGTTCACTCATGAGGATTACTGATGTTTAGTGATAAACCTATAAGTAATTAATTCCCCTAGATAATCCATTTCGTTTCAATCCCGCCTGCAGACAAGCCGGACGCCTGGTTCAAGATGAACGACCAGACCATTGAGCAGATCGACCTCACCGACCAGCTGCTGGAATCCGAAGCCTTCGGCGGCACCTTCCAGAGCACGGAGAACTTTCTGCCGGAGGAGCGCAAGCGGTACTGGAGCGCCTATATGCTGTTTTACGAACGGGACAGCCCGTCGCAGTCGTCTCAACAGCAGTCCAGCGGTGGCACTCAGTCGCTTCTACTAGAAGATCCGGCGTCGCCGCCGCCGCCGCCGCCAATGCCGAAGCAGCAGCAGAAGACGCCGATGAACAGGCGCAGCGGCGGCGGCAGCAGCTTTCGTCATCAGCGGGACAGCATCGCCGAGTTGAGCGCCCTGGTGCAGCGAGGCGAACAGCGCGGCCTGTTCTCAGACGCTATGCCGGCGCACATTGCCGCCGCAGTGAGAGAGTCCAATCTCACCTTCTATCGGCAGACTGACCTGCTTAATGAGGCTCATTTTACCTTCATCCACCGGCTGTGCGAGTCCGTGCTGGATCGAGCAGCTCCGCCCAGCTCAGAGCAGCAGCAGGTTCAATCGGCCGCCTCATCGTCTGTTGCTTCAGCTGCCGTTGCCGCCTCGTCTCCGTCCGCTTCGGCGTCGGGCGGAGCCGGAGTTTTCACTCTGTCAGCGTCGCCGGCCACGTCGGCTCCCTTGGCTGCCGCGGCGGCGTCTTCGTCGAACTCGGAGCTGGCCGAGCAAGCCGCCGGCCTGCTGATGATGTTCCTATTCGAGGTGTTCCTGCGCACCGAGAAGCGCTTGCGCCAGCCACCGCAACTGAACGCCGCCTGGGACCGGCTGTTGATGCGCCTGCTCACTGCCAGCCCGGCCCAGGCTAATGCCGCTTTCTTGGATTTCTTTTGCCAGGCCGGACACCTGGCTGAGCATCTCATCGTGTGCCCGATGCCTGAGCAGAGGAAAACTGTAGCCAGGCTTCTAGGTGGGACAGACTGTTATTGAACTGATTTACAATTGCTCCTAACATGCCCTTTGAATAGCCCAATATCATCCTCAGAGTCGCCCCTAAAATATCACTAAAAATCGTCCTTAAACTTCACTAAATATCGCCCCTAAGCCTCACTAAACATCACCCATAAGCGCCCACTAAAAATCGCTCCAAACCTCACTAAAAATCGCCCTTAAACCTCACTAACAATCGCCTATAGATGTAACTAACGATCGCCCTAAAGCCTCACTAAAAATCGCCTATAGATGTAACTAACAATCGCCCCTAAGCCTCACTAAAAATCGCCTATAGATGTAACTACAGATCGCCCCTAAACCTTACTAAAATCGCCCCTAAAACCTCAAAAATTACCCCTAAAACCTAAAAACCGCCCCTAAACCTCCCTCCGCTCCGCAGGCGAGTCGCTTGACCTTCAAGTTCGCGCCAATCAAATCGGCGCTCCTCAGCTGCAGCAGTTCGTGGATCACCTGCTCCATCAGTTGGGCACCGCGGCCAGCCATCTGGGCCAGTGCGGCGCCTTCTTTCAACTGCTCTGCGGCTTCGTTGACGAGCACCGACTGCGCGCCTGCTCAGTGCTGTACAGCCGGGATGCATTCGGCCGTCTGGCCGAGTTTCTGTTTCCAGAACAGCCGGACAGTCTCAAGCCGTTGAGCGCGCCCAGCTATCGAGAATTGGCTCCGCTGTATCGCCTGCTGTGCGCCCTGCCAACTTATTGCAGTTTCGCCCAGCAGCAACAGCAGCAGACTTTGCTACGCCTGTCGCCTAGTATGGAACGCTGGTTGCTAAGCGACTCGGATCGGAGCGCCGCCCTACTTGGCCAGCTGTGCGCCGCCGTGTGCGCCGATTCTGCCGGCCTCCTGCCAGCGATGAGCGGCCTGCTGCGGCACGCCTGCAATGCTAATATAATAGCCTCGCGCAATATGACTACCGCACTGCTAGCCCAGCTGGCTCACACGGCTGTTAACGAGCTGAGACCGCTGCTAGACCTGATGAAGGAGCTGTTCCTGATTCGCGACCAGCTGCAGTCCGACCGGCTCCGTCTGCTGCTCTACGGCGTTGAAAATGTCGACGACACCGTCGTGTCCGACGGCGGCCTGCTCGGCTTGATCAGCTCCGGCGCTCAGCTCGACCCCAGACGGGCCTATCGCTGCGTTAAACTGCTAGTAGAGGCCAGCTCTCAGTGTCCGGACGTCCGAGAACGGATGCTAGACTGTCCGGACAGGTGGGCTGAGGGCTTAACGGTAGACTCGTAGGACCCTGGTTCGATTCCGAGCGCGGCCACATTCATTTGGGGCCATGAGGGTCAACTGTACACCCTGTGTGAGCAGTGCAATGGGCAGAATCGCCTATTATTATTGTTGTAAAAGTTTATTATTATTATTACAACAGGTGGGCGGAAGCGGTGGCCGGACTGCAGGGCAAGCTGGACGCTGCGGCGGCTCCCACAGCCAAATCTACTAGCAACGAGACGGCGCTTAGCGGCCGCGGATTCCAGCGGACAACGTCGGCCCAGGCCACTCTGCAGATGGCGGCCGGCCTAGTTGGCACCGAGCGGGCCGCCGCTATTGCTGCCGCCTGTCAGGAGGACCAGGTCATGGCCGACAGAGACGAGGCGGACGAGGCCGAGCCGCAGCGGCGGGTCGGAGAGTCGACCAGCCCAGGCAATTCGTCGCAGACGTTTTGAACCCGAGCACAATGTACTTTTTTTAACTGATAGCCCGCGCCATCTTGTTTTAAGCATACATAGATTACAGTTGGAAGTGCACTTTCCTGCTCTGGAGCGAGGCCTAACTTAATACTCTATTATCAAAATAACTATAAATAAATTAGTTGATTCACAAGCAATTACGATTGTTGTTGGCCCCCAGGAAAGTCACTCTTTTTCAAGCCATAAGTCTGGGTGCTTCACTAAACATACATCCCCTATTTTTTTCCTAAACTCTGCTTTGTTAAGCTAATTTATCAATAAAATTAATTTAATCAATCAGGTCTTACTTGTTTTTCTGCACTCGAGAATATAATCATACTAATGCACACTCGAGTTCGTGAGCTGCGGAGCGGTTCATTATACAATGTTGAATAAAAATTGTTGCCTAATATATATATATATATACATAAACTGCCTCCCCTGTTACCCTTGTGTTTCCATGCCCCGCATAAATTTGCATGCTGATAATACGCCGTTTGAATGCGTGTCTATTTTAAATGATCAAAAACAATATACACATGCATACATATACATATTTTAGCCTAACATCCTTTGGAAAAAACTGACGTTTTAATTGTGCCTTGAGATAATTACATCGTGTTAGACAGTTAATATGCTTGTTCCTCTTTCTCTCACCCCAAAATTGTCAGGTTACAAAGCAGTACTATTTTCATAGGGATGCTAATTGTGTGTTAGAATTTGTTCTTGTCAGTTAATCATGTTCTGCTGAACTACTTCAGTAGTAGTGTATATACGATCAAGAAGTAGTGCTGCCATTTGCCAAAACAAGCCAATAAAACCCAATCCATATTTCGGAAACAAAATAATTTATACCGTTCATGTCCGCTTTTTTCTACTAATTAAGTAATATAATCCAGCACATGCTGGAAATTTTGGTCTCCAGCTTATTTTTAAATCAAATCTACGAGTGCAGGTTGCAGTCGAAATTTTCGCCTTTTGCCTACTGTTCCCCGTGTCCCTCTCTGTCCCATATGAAAATTCAGACAAGAAAATCTAATAGGTATTTCCCCTGTTGCTTTATAGATAAATTTAAATTATTTTGCTAGCACGCCTACTTAATAATAGTAATATAAACAGCATAAAACATTGGTTTTCCATTTTCTATTTTATTTTCTCTTCGGAAAATAAGAGAAGAAACTGCATCAAACTTGATCTTGTCAAAGCAAACAGTAATTGCCTTTGTATCTTATTTATTTTGAAATTAATTAAAATGAAAATTTGCCTAAATTCATACTGTTGCATCCATGTGCTCTTGTTAAGCTGCTTGCTGTTTCGGACTCAAAAATTCGAGCTCGTCCGCTGTTGCTGCACTTTTTGAACGACTTGACAACAGCTGTTTCTGTCGTTGTTGACAGCCGGAATACATGCTGCCAGATAAGGATCTGTCGGAGCGGTTGGTTGGTGGCTGTTTAAGATGAAAGTCTAAGAATTAAGTTAAGAATTTAAATGCAGTAGCCAAGTTCTGATATTGATTCTGCAGCGGCTCTAACCATCACCATAGACTAGCTGTCCTGATGACAATCCCCGCCCAGACCATAGACTGTCCTGATGACAATCCCCGCCCAGACCATAGACTGTCCTGATGACAATCCCCGCCCAGACCATAGACTGTCCTGATGACAATCCCCTCAGACCATAGACTGTCCTGATGACAATCCCCCCAGACCATAGACTGTCCTGATGACAATCCCCTCAGACCATAGACTGTCCTGATGACAATCCCCTCAGACCATAGACTGTCCTGATGACAATCCCCCCAGACCATATACTGTCCTGATGACAATCCGCCCACACCATATCCGCCCACACCATACTGTCCTGATGACAATCCCCCCAGACCATAGACTGTCCTGATGACAATCCCCGCCCAGACCATAGACTGTCCTGATGACAATCCCCCCAGACCATAGACTGTCCTGATGACAATCCCCCCAGACCATAGACTGTCCTGATGACAATCCGCCCACACCATACTGTCCTGATGACAATCCCCCCAGACCATAGACTGTCCTGATGACAATCCCGTCAGACCATAGACTGTTTTGATGACAATCCGGTCAGACCATAGACTGTCCTGATGACAATCCGCCCAGACCATAGACTGTCCTGATGACAATCACGTCAGACCATAGACTGTCCTGATGACAATCACGTCAGACCATAGACTGTCCTGATGACAATCACGTCAGACCATAGACTGTCCTGATGACAATCCGCCCAGACCATACTGTCCTGATGACAATCCGCCCAGACCATAGACTGTCCTGATGACAATCCGCCCAGACCATAGACTGTCCTGATGACAGTCACGTCAGACCATAGACTGTCCTGATGACAATCCCCCCAGACCATAGACTGTCCTGATGACAATCCCCCCAGACCATAGACTGTCCTGATGACAATCCGCCCAGACCATAGACTGTCCTGATGACAATCCGCCCAGACCATACTGTCCTGATGACAATCCGCCCAGACCATAGACTGTCCTGATGACAATCACGTCAGACCATAGACTGTACTGATGACAATCCCCCAGACCATAGACTGTCCTGATGACAATCCCCCAGACCATAGACTGTGTCCCAATGACAATCCCGTCAGACCATAGACTGTCCTGATGACAATCCCCCCAGACCATAGACTGTGTCCTGATGACAATCCCCCAGACCATAGACTGTCCTGATGACAATCCCCCAGACCATAGACTGTCCTGATGACAATCCCCCAGACCATAGACTGTCCTGATGACAATCCCCCCAGACCATAGACTGTCCTGATGACAATCCCCCTAAACCATAGACTGTCCTGATGACAATCCGCTCCAAAGGCCACAGACTTTCCGGATGGATAGGTTTAAGACCATCCCAAGTTTTCGAAAGAGGATTCGTTAAGAATGCATCGTCAATTGACCGTACCCTCTCGACTGTGACGCTGTCTGCTGCTGCTGATGCCTCAGACTTTCTGCCGCGGTCTGGCTCGAATCTGAACGCGGTCTTGCTCTCGCGTTGGTCACCGCGGTGGCCCGCAGGCCGGACGTCGGCCGGCTTGGATCCAGCAGTTGGCGGGCGAGGCGCATCTGCTGCAGCCGGCAGGTGACCAGCAGCCGGGCCGCGCGCCGGAACTTCCGCCCAGCCAAGCAGTAGAGCGGGCAGGTAGACGCGAAATTCGCTGTAAACGGCAGAAAGCTGATCAGCCAGAAGGTGTCGCGAAGGAGATTCCGCTCCGTTTGGCTGTCAGGCTCAATCAGCTCAGCGACTGTCGTCCACACGGTGCACACGGTCAGCAGCGAGGTGTTCACCAAGAAAGCGAAGGAGACGGCTACCAGACGGTAGGTGACGCCACGCTGGTGCCTGCGGTGCCGTTGACGATGTGGCTGGAGAGTGCGCATCAGCACAGCCTCCTCGCTGCTGCCCGGAGAAGCCGCGGTGGCGGTAGTGGTGACTGCGGCGTCGGCAGCGGTGGCAGCCGAGGCGGCCGCCCGCCCTCTGCGCAGAGTGCAGACGATGAGGCAGTTGCTGACGAGCACCAGAAGCCAGGGCGCCAGCGACTGCATCAGCAAGGAGACGTTGCGGCCAATGCGGAACAGCCGGTTGGCTCGGCAGAGGCCGGCGTCGTTGGGCTGGAGACCCGGGATGACGTAAGAGTTGACGGCCGCTGCAGTGGCCACCAGGCCGAGTAGCACCAGGCCGGAGCGCCAGCCTACCGCGGCGCCTTCGAAGCGCATTGGGCGCCAGACGGCCAGGCAGCGCTCCCAGGAGAACACGGCCACCGTCCAGGTGCTGACAGTCCGACAGACGAAGGTGGCGTAGAGGCGGGCGCGGCACAGGCTGATCTGGCGGGTTCCGGCCTGCAGCCAGTCGACCTGCCAGCCCATCTGATACAAATGACCCTTGAGCACTGCTCCGACCCAGATGGAGCTGAGCATGCTGAGCAGGGTGAGTGAGTCGCACACGGTCAGGGCGCACAGGTAGAAATGAGCAGTGCTGCGCAGTGCCGAGTTTTTGAGCAACACGAATGCTACGAAGTTGCCTAAGAGAAAATTAGTCGGGAAAATGTCCGGTGGGACAATTTATTTGCAAATTCATAGAAAGTAACTTCAATTTACTTTAGGTTGTAAACAACCTGGCGAAACGCCTTCGGCGACATCATCCGCTGAGGCAATTCTGCCCATCCGGCTGACTCCTGAGCACACACAAGCGCGCCAGTACTGTACTCAGGCACGGCACTCATGCACACGCTCACACAGAGTGTACAGCGGCCCTGACTGTCTAATCGTCAGGCATCAAATTACTTTACGAAATCAAAATTACTTTTTTTTTACAAAAAGGATTTGCACTAACTTTTTTATCTAGCGTCGATGACGAAACATTATAGACTTTAGTAGCAATAGTGTGAAAAAAAAACAAGTTAACGAACGCTACTGATAGTAGGTGGAAAGCAAATTATGTTGCAATTTTCACTCACCAAAGAGGCCTAGTAGGACCACAATTGGCATACTGTAGGCGAGGAACGCTTGCAAAATTGGATAGGTCAACGTGCCCATGTACTTTTGCTGGACGTCCTCCATGGATACCGACGCATTGCTGCCATTGACGCTGAGATTGGTTGTCATGGTGATTTACTTCGGTTGCTGGGGTGTTAGGAGCAGGCATTATGGCAGTTAAGATGAAATGCACTGTTATTACTGCCACTAGCTGACACAGATACTGACACAAACACTCACTGACATATGCACTAGCTGACATAGATACTGACACAAACACTCACTGACATATGCACTAGCTGACATAGATACTGACACAAACACTCACTGACATATGCACTAGCTGACACAGATACTGACACAAACACTCACTGACATATGCACTAGCTGACACAGATACTGACACAAACACTCACTGACATATGCACTAGCTGACACAGATACTGACACAAACACTCACTGACATATGCACTAGCTGACACAGATACTGACACAAACAGTCACTGACATATGCACTAGCTGACACAGATACTGACACAAACACTCACTGACATATGCACTAGCTGACATAGATACTGACACAAACACTCACTGACATATGCACTAGCTGACACAGATACTGACACAAACACTCACTGACATATGCACTAGCTGACATAGATACTGACACAAACACTCACTGACATATGCACTAGCTGACATAGATACTGACACAAACACTCACTGACATATGCACTAGCTGACATAGATACTGACACAAACACTCACTGACATATGCACTAGCTGACACAGATACTGACACAAACACTCACTGACATATGCACTAGCTGACACAGATACTGACACAAACACTCACTGACATAGACAATAGCTGACACAGACACTGGCTGACACACTTACTGGCAAGACATTAACGGATAGGGACTGAAATGTTAAACTGCTTTCTTGGTTGGTCTACAACTATATCTTTTGTTTCCATAATGCCTGAAAACAAGATTATTGCTTCTAAATGTTATGTCGACTGGAAAATGCTCGCTGATTCGGTGTTTTAATTACAGTTTTTTATCATGTTTTACGAGCATTATATGTACCTTGCAGGACTCAGGTAGCACCTGGACTGGAAGCAGGATGAGTTTTTGCGGATCAATCTGGACTATGCATTCATTCTTAGTAAGTGTTCTATAGTGTCTGTCTTAGTGTGTCTGAGTGTCTGTCTTGTGGGTCTGAGTGTCTGTCTTAGTGTGTCTGAGTGTCTGTCTTGTGGTTCTGAGTGTCTGTCTTGTTTGTCTGAGTGTCTGTCTTGTGGGTCTTAGTGTCTGTCTTAGTGTGTCTGAGTGTCTGTCTCAGTGTGTCTGTCTGTCTTAGTGTGTCTTAGCGTCTGTCTTGTGGGTCTGAGTGTCTGTCGCGCCGCCACCCCCGCTGCCAGACAGTCTGACACTGCCGCCGGAGACGCCGTTGCCGGCAGAGGAGAGTTTCAGCGTAGCCCCAGTCAACGCAGCCGACGTTGTCAAGCTCGCCCAGCAGTCACCGGGCGGGAAAGCGCTGGGTCCGGACGAGGTGCCCATCGAGGCGCTGCGCATCCCCTGTGTGGCCGCTGAGGTCGCCAGAGTGATGAACCGCGTGCTCTTCGGTGAGGCGGCGCCCAACGAATGGACCACGACGCACATCGTCGCTGTTCCAAAGAAGCCGGGCACCACTAGGCTTGAAGACCATCGAGGCATCTGCCTTCAGTCCTGTGCAGCGAAGCTGTTCAACCGGATGCTGCTTTCGCGGTTGCAGCCCGTGCTGGATCCGTACCTGCGCCCAGAGCAGAACGGGTTCCGGCCCCATCGCTGCACAGTGGCGCAGATCCTGGCTCTTCGCCGAGTCATCGAGGAGGCGCGGATTCGCCAGTCGATCCTGATTCTAATCTTTATTGATTTCAAGAAGGCATTCGACTCGGTTGTCAGAGCCGTGCTTCCAATGGTGCTCCGCGCGTACAACGTGCCTGAGCAGCTGATCTCCGCCGTCATGGCGATGTACCGTGATACGACAGCTGCTGTGACAACACCGGACGGTCTATCGGAGTCCTTTGAGACATCCTCCGGAGTGCTTCAGGGAGATACGCTGGCGCCGTTCCTGTTCGTCCTGGTGCTTGACTGGGTGCTGCGGACTGCTCTTCCTACCTAGCGGAATGTGCGACGCTCGCCTCCCCGCTGCGTTTTAGGAACGCCCTGCAGCTAAGCTCTTCCTACCAACGACGACGGCTTTCTGCTGCGGCGACGCGTGGGTCGACGTCAACCGGAGAAGCGGCTCAGCGTGCTTGGCTACGCCGACGACCTCGCCCTGCTGTCCTCGACCGTCGAGGGCGCCCAACGGCAGCTGGACAGGCTAGTTGCCGTTGCGGCGAGCGTCGGCCTGGTGGTCAACACGCAGAAGACCGTTGTGCTCTGCGTGCCGGACGACATCGAGGCTGCAATATTCTGCCGAGGCGCTGACGGGCAGGCGACCGAGCTCCCGCAATGTCAGCAGTTCGTCTACCTCGGCGGTCTGGTTCCAGACGCTCGCGAGGACCTGCGACGCCGCCGCGGGCTTGCCTCGGCTGCCTTTCGTTCTGTGAGGGCAGTCCTGCAGTCCGAGGCCCTACCGGACCGCCAGAGGGCTCTACAACGCCGAGACCTGGACGCTGACGGACTCACTCGAACAGCAAGTCGATGCGGCGCACGCTGGCCTGCGCCTTCAACATCGGCGTCGAGCGAGTCAACAACACGGCACTCTATCGCCGCGCTGGCCTGCCACGTCCAAGCGATCTACTGCGCCGTCGGCGACTCCAGCTCGCAGGCCATCTCATCCGCGCCGAGTCGTACTGCCCACAGCCGGTGCAGGAGGTGCTGCTGCTCACGCTGCAGGCACCCTACCGGTGAGGTCAAGCGCGAACTCGGCGTTACGTCGACTGTCTGGTGGCTGACGCCGGCGCCCCGGACACTGCCGGTGGTGCGGCCTTTGTTCGCGCCCAAGCCATGAAGCGCGCCCTGTGACGCTGACTTTTGCCATCCTGACAGCGTATTTTGTTGTTGTTGTTGTTGTGTGTCTGTCTTAGTGTGTCTGAGTGGAAAGTCACTTCTGCATTTTCATTGTTTACCAGTGTTTAAATACTGAAATTTTATCTGTCAGTCTTTATTCAGACCCCTCAAGGGAGCGAGTGTACTAGTCCAACTTTTCCAAACGTCTAAAATTCGT